>SZWC01004239.1:165415-178422 GCA_023375785.1 Penium margaritaceum
TGCTCCTGCTGTTTCTGCTTGTGCAATTCTCGCTTCACTCGAGGCTCTCGGCGGGTACCATAGAACAATTCGTCTTCAAGTGGAATCCACAAAGATGTTGCAACCACCGCTTCTGCTGCTGCTGCTCCTCCCCGAGGCAGGCAATCCCCCCAGTCTTCACTGCTGCCGCAGCTGGCAGCTCTGTGCTTGGCACCACGTCCCTCGCTGCGCGACCTTGACTTTGACCTCTGCCGGTGCCTCGACTTGCCAATCGATGTGGGTCTTGACCGTGGCTCCACACTCGGCACGGCAGCAGCAGAGGCAGCAGAAGCGGTGGCGGCAGGGGCGACAGCAATGGAAGCAGTGGGAGAGACCTCGTCGTGCACCTGCCCGACAACCTGGGGCAAGAAAGGGTCGTCTATGTCGCTGTCGCCGACCTGACAGAAATCGTCATGGTCATCGTGAACAAGGCCGGAGTACGGTTTGGCACCGGAGGCATCTGCAGCAGCAGTCACCCCCCGTCCTTCTGACCCATCCATGGGGGGAACCTCAATCACCATCAAGTCAGAGCCAGAACTCCAACTCCTCTGCTTCATTGACCGCTGCGCCTTGACGGCCTGCTGCTGCTTCTGCTGCTACTGCTGCTGTTGCTGCTGCTGCAGTGGCAGCTGCACACGCCAAGTCTCAGACGAAGCGGGCTGGCTGCCAACCCCCCTTTGCTGCAGCCCCATTAGCAGCATGTGCTCGGGCGCAGCGGAGTGTGAGCGGCTGTGCCTCGGCGCGTTCGCCAGCCACTTGCTGCCACTCAGGCCGCCCTGACGGTCCTGGTCTCGGAAGGACCCCAGGGCGATCGATGCTGCTGCTGCTCGCGGAGTCGCTGCCGCTGCAGCTGCTGCTGCCGCTGCCGCTGCTGCTGCGGCTGCAGCAGCGGCGGCTTCTGGCTCTGGTGCCCCCGCCGAGGTAACGGCCCAGTTGGCGCGGGCAGATGTGCTGTCCCAGCGTGCATGGAGGGACTGCGACGCCCCAGCGGCTGCAGACGACAGCTGCAGGTGCGCCTGAGAGTGACTGTGGGAGATGGAGCGCGTTTTGTACGGATCCTTGGAGTGAGTGCGAGGGATGCACATGTGGGAATGGGCGAGGGCATGAGGCTGGACGAGAGAAGGAGGCTGTATTTGTGACTGTATCTGCGGCGGCATTTGCAGCTGCTTCTGCGGCGGCATTTGCGGCTGCTTCTGCGGCGGCACTTGCGGCTGCATCAGCGGCGGGGGCTGCACAGATCAGAGGGGCTGCGGAGGGTGTTTGGTGCGTGGAGACGGGGAGGAGGGCACAAGGCGGGGGAAGTCTGGGCAGCTCGCGAAATGCGTAGGCACGTGCGACCGCCGCCTCTTGTGGTGACTGCCTCTCCCTCCTGCTGCGTCCATGCCTTCGATGCCGTCGCCGCCTCCTCTTCTTCCTCCCCCTCCGCTGCCAGCGTTTCTAGCTGTACATGCAGCAGCTCCCTGGCTGAGGGTGTGGGCTGGGTGATGCAAGGGAAGAGTGGGGCCCACGGAGGAGTGAGGAGGAGGCGCAGTAGGCCGGGCGAAGGCGGACGGAGTGAGGCTACTGCTGCTGCTGCTGTGAGGGCTTTTCGGAGGCTGGACCGAAAAGCTCATGGACCTGGCCTTCCTAGAATGCCTCGAGGAAGAAGAAGCGGCGCTGCCGTTGGCGTCTACCGCGCTGGCAGCTGCGGCCTCCTCCGGCTCTACCCACCACTTCTCTCCCCCATCCCTCTCCATCGCCCTCTGCATCATCTGCTCGTTCTCCCTCTCCCACTGCAACCTGGCGATCAGCTGCGCCCCTTTGGCCCTCCGCCGCTGCGCAGCTTCTTCTGCGGCAAGAGCTTCCGCTGCCGCCGCCGCTGCGGCTGCCCCTGCACCTGCGCCAGAGCCATTTACATTGGCAGATGCAGCCGTGCCGTCCGGCGCAAGGCGGGGGAAGTCGCGGCCAACGGCCGCCATGCCTTTGATCGGAGCTGGTTCCAGAAAAGGGAAATTTCTCACGGAGAAAAATAAAAGAAAAAACTGATTGAAACAAGAGCCACCTGCTGGCACAAACAGCCCGCACTCCCTTCCCCTCCCTTCCCCGAGTGTGGGCTCTTGGTCAGGTTGTGGACGAGCAACTGAACTTCGCTAAGCTCATCTCACCAGCAGCCGTTTCAGTTTCAAGTTCCCTCCCCACAGAAGCGGGAGATGAGTTCGGCGGCCAGCGCTACCGCGGCGGCTACCGGGACAGGTGGCGTCCAAAGCGCCCGGACGCCTTGGCCGGCCTGTTTCGTTGCCCATTCAGCCGGGGTGGCCGATGCTGAGTCGTCCACCGCTAGTCACGACTTCAGCTCACACGGCCGCCCAAGCAGACAGCGGGCGCTGCGCTGTATCAGGCCGGAACATGGCAAGGCGTGTTGGAGGGCGGTTGGCCGGGCGTGGGCGTTGAAGGATGAGGCCTGTCGGAGTTGACCTGTGTGGAGGGAGTAGTGAGGTAGAGTCGCGCGCACGCGTACATTCGCACCAAGAGACCAGGCTCGCTAATGGACCGAAAACGTTTCATATGAACCTCCTTGGTAAAGAGTCAAAGCGAGAGGGGGGGGGATAGAAAGAGGAGAGAGAGAGAGAGATAGAGAGAGAGAGATGGAGAGACAGACAGAGAGAGAGACGGAGAGAGAGAGGGAGTGAGAGAAGGACAGAGAGAGACAGTGATATTTTGGCAATGCGCGTGCGTTGCAACGGGTGGCGCGGCTGGTCCTGTGGTCAGAGAGCGGACGGGAAGGGCATGACGAGAGGGAGAGGCGAGAGCGCACGACCAAAAAACGACGGACCATTGCTAGACGACGCAACAATAGTGGCCCACTGGATAAGGGGAGGGGGGACTGGCACAGGTGGGGTGGGCCCGACGGCTCGCGTGACCTCTCACGCGCTCGATGCTTTGTTTGTACCTGCTGTATTGAAAGAAACTTTGGATTAGAGATACGGGGGTGTGATCATATATCCACAGAATTCCCAATAGATCTAAAATATCCAGTAACCGCTCTTCGGTAAGGCCCTATCCAGCAATTACGCACTTTGAACAACATATACCCACGTGTCCTTCGAAAGTCAAGAGGTATCCAGAAAAAAATCGCGCGAACACCATGTCGACACTACATGAAGTGCAGCGTCGGACTGCTGACGTCATTACTGCACACGAAGAATCACAAACCCCAAATTCGGGTTTGTGATTGTTCGAGGTAGGGGTTTGCATTCGGGTTGCAAGGGGGTCCGAGACAGCCCATGCGTGGAAAGGGACCTTGGAAGTCCCCGGACAAAAAAATAAAAACCATCAACCCGGAGTGTGAGTAGGGGTTGGATTTGAAATTAGTTTGCACGTAAAACAGGTCAGGTTTGCGTGCCCGTATAAAAAAAGGGGGTCGATCGCGATCTCGCAAGAGAGCAAGAGTTGCTCGATCGCTACACTCGATCCCTTGCAAGATCCCAACCTCGCAAGGGAGCAAGAGTTGCGATCGAGCAACTCTCGCTCAATTGAGGAGGGTCACATGACCCTCCTTACCATGCTCCATCAGCGACGCATGTCGCTGATCGAGCATGGCGAGCGAGTTGGATACGTCGTTCTCATTTTCAAAAGTAAAAGATAAACTAGGCATCACATTGTGCTCGTGGATATGGCAGGGTCAAACCTTCGGGCGCGTAGATATCCTATGTATTTCGCCCTTAGAGATAACAGGAAAAATGGGAAAAAAAACTACTTCAGATTCATTAACAAAACCTGAAGTAGCAGTGCAACAGAAGCAACTCCACTCAAGCCCATAACCGCTGAAGGATGAAAGTCCACATGGATCCTAATAAAAAAAATCACGTACATGAGTTTCACATTTCAAGAAAATAAACTGAAACTCTATTTCATATGGATTAAGAAATTTTGAGGCCAGTGGTCAAGTCATTATGAACTTTGAATATTCTAGACGTACAACCTTTTAATGATTTTTTAAATTTCAATCATGGAATGTGAAAGATACAATCTGATGTATGCACATCATGGAATTAAATGTCATTCAATAGTTAAATTTTAATGTAAATATAAGATAAGATGGGAGTTGTGTAGGAAATAAGTACCAATTCGAATTATTATTCTTTCCATTTGAGTTGATAAAAAGAATTTTGTACTTCCATGGTAATTTGATTTTCATTACATCACATATTGTGTAAATCATTATATTTGCAAATAAGAGGCATGTTTTCATATATAAAAGATTAGTTTAATTTAGCTATTTTGAATATAAAAAAGATTCATTTGAATTTAAGTTTTGAAAAAAAACCTTAAATGGATTCAATGGAAAACATTACTTAGTGTGAAAAATGACTCATTTGTTGAGTGAAGCGATTACTGCGCTGGTTTCAAGCTCCGACATGGTGAAGACGGTGCTGCGTTCGAAGCACTGTACGGAAAGTTACGGATTTTACGGTGGATTCCCTGGTCCACGTCGACTGGGAATTTCCTTCCGTACAGGCCAGACAAATTCTGGCATCCAGCCTGGAGCAGCCTAAAGGGCTTGAAACGTACGATACTGTGCTGGCATGCGCAAGAGGCTCGCGCATGCCTCTAAGCTGGCTCCAGGAAGAGGAGAGCTACTTGCTGCACAGTACTGCATAACCACCCTAGTCAGGGAGTCCTGTAGCTGACTGGGCAAGCATCATGCACCCTGTACATGAGGCTTCTACTACATCAGCAGCCTCATGCATGGAGCCAAGGCTCCTTCTACCAACATGGGCCAATCTGGTGCGAGCTTCAGGTGGATCCTGATCAACGGGCCTGATGCAACAGCATGGCGAGATCAACGATCATCATAGGAAGGCCTGATGAACAAGCAACCTTCAGGTGAAGCTTCACCTGAAGACCTGATGAAGCTTCCTAAAGGAAGAAGCTTCCCCCTGGAGCAGCACAGGTATCAGTGAGAGCCCAGGACTAAAGGAAGCTTCCATTGGATGGAAGCTTCTCTAGAGTAAGGCAGAGGTGGCAGCAGACCTGAACAACCTGAAGGAAGCTTCTCATTCAGGTGGTCAACTTGCCAGGACCTCAAGTATAAAAGGCGGAGGTCCTGCCACTTCTCAGTATCCCAACATCGCCAGTATCATCCCTCCAACACCACGTGCAAGGCTCCATGCCTTAGCACCAGAGCACCTTCAACAACGATGCTACTGGAGTTCCTTCCAAGACCCCTATAAGCCTGGCACTTGCGTGCCAGCCTGAGTGGAGGACGATGCTGGTGATCCCTCCAGGATCCCTATAAGCCTGGCAAGCTCTGCCAGCCTGGGATGAGGTCAATCCCTCCAAGGCCCCTGTAAGCCTGGCAAGGCCTGCCAGCCTGGGAGGAGGACGCCTTGACATCCTGAAGGTCGTTCACTGTTGCGACGATGGCTGTGCCGAGACCCTTGCTCTGACGGCCTTGACGGCCTAGCAAGGGGTTGCGCCCCAGTTTAGGGCCAGGAGTTATGTCAGAGCACACCGCTGAGCTGTTTGCATAGCTGTTGTTCCTTGTACAATACTTGTACTTTTAACAAGATTCAAATGCTTCCGCTAGTTCCTCAACAGAGTGTACAAGGCATGCTTGCTGGGCATAAACGATCCTACGGCAGCAGGGGACTCCCTTGCTGCATCAGAGCACGCGGTGGCTTTGTCGCTGCAAGCTCACAAAAACCAACATCGTTCACGTGTCAAAAACAATTTTCATAAAGAATAATTTACGATGTTAAAATATCTTTGATTACTAGGTTGAATGGTCCAATCCTTTTATAAATGTTGTTGCATTTGTTTCTTAGTTGTACTCTTGTACGCAAAAAATCAATGATAATCAAAGGGTATATGTCTGAATTGTAGTACTCAAGGAAAGGAGTGAGGGTTGGATGTAATTCTTTAAGTTTTGGGTGGGAAATTATTTGGGGGTATAAATAATAGATGATTTCTCGAATATGTCAAAAATCATTATATCGATATAGTGCAAAATAGGTGGTTTAGGGGTGAAGGTCATGGGTACTGAAAAAACAAAACTATGGCAACAAAAGATGTGAATGGGAAGTTATTCGGTTTGATAGGGAAAAGGAGAATATAGTATAAGGATGGATGGGAGGGGGCGGGATCATTATAGATTTTAAGGCCGAATTTAAGGTTATGAATGGAGATTGTTAGAATTTTTATTTGAGAAAGGGAAGAGTAGGAGAAAAGTAGTACAAATAGAATTTTGGATCATTATCTTATCTTATCTTAAAAGATCCAAAAGAGCAAAATTTACAATGACTTTTCAAAATTTCAGGATATTGTCTGGTGAGATAAATATGAAAATGTTACAATTTATATCTCAAATTGAAACTTTGATTTGTTTTAAATGTTTTGTGTATAAGATTATGCATTTTCCTTTGAAAAACACATACGAAGCAAACCAAATTCAAGTACATTACATAAGATAATGTGTGAAAATACAAATAAAATCAAAACCATACCAAGTTAATTTATAATTTTCTTAAAAAGTTTTTTATATCATGCCTTTATAATATCATCGTATATTATAAAAGTAAAACATTAGGAAGCCTAGCCTATTCGTGGAGATTTTGGAACCATAATACAATGGTAAGATCTTCAATCTCACAATATTACTAGAATATTTGCAAAGAATCACATAACTATTATTCTTAAGGAAATCATCTGAGGATTTCCACAGGTTTCATACATTTCCACTTCTATTTTGGTCATTCAAGTTTCATTTGAATTTTAATTGAATGATAGAGACATTCACATGCCTCAATGTATGTTTCAAACGTTTTCACGTAATTTTTACACTTTTTCTATGAAATTATGTCGTCTTATGTTAATCAAGACTGGAAAACTAATATTGATAGCATAAGCCCTTGATTTGTATTCATATTACATATAATTTCAAAGCATGTACCTTACTTAATAGTAAACATTTTCATTAAGTTTTACTCCTACGTGATAATTATGTTCTGTCTTTTAAATGGGATTAATTTAAAATACCAATCAAACAACTAATGTGAAAATTAAATAGTAGATGTTTTTCAAACTGACCCATAAATGTGTTCTTACCTCCTAGCAAGTAAACAAAATCTAGTCCTAACTTTTCTTTTTATCTTAATTTCTCTAATATCAGTTTGAATCGATAGAAGTTTCCTTAGTGACGTCTATCTTCGTAAGAATGTGTGACGCTTGCTCGCTTGACGATTCTATCGGCATGTAGTTACCCATTACCTTGAGAAGTGAGGCGATGGGTTGGCTTGCAATAACGAGGTACAAAGGTTTTGAACAGGAAGTTTGAATGAATGAGTATAGACATGAACCTCCTAACTTATAGTCCAAAATTTGACCTTGGGTGCTCAAATAAATTTAACAAAAAATCCTTTGCAAATGACATTTCAATTTTTTCTTGGAGTATGGTAGCATGAATGAAAGGTATCACATAATTTTATTTTTTTAACACATTCAGATTTAATTAATAAATGGTATATGAAAATAGGATTTTAAAATACTTCAAGGTTATAGTCTGTTATTTACAAATTTCATTTGGATTATAGATGAATTCAAATGGAAAATGGTATTTATCTTAAATAGAATGATGTTTCATCACAATATTGTATAAGGGGACGGAGAAAAATATTTTCTAAAGTTCGAATTGAAGCAATGCATAATGTTTACTTTATTATATCCTTACTTTTGAAATCATTTTATAGCGTTCTGTTACCTTTATTGTTTCAAATGTTAGAGTAGAAGGTCACTTCATCTTCATGTTTCACGTCCCATATCTAGTGGTGAGGTTCAATATAGAAATATTGCCAAACTGAGCATTTTATAACGAGGTCGGCTTCTCATATTTGGATTGCACCATATGCGAAATTTATGCAAAATTTAGAGACAAAATAGATTAAAGCGTCCCAAACCTAGTTTCAATGATTTAATTTTTTTGCAATGATTATTTTCAGTTGGCGTATTAGTTTTGGTTATTGGTTCTTTAATGCTTCAATTGGAACCATATTCTATTATGAATCTTTGTAATGAAAATCATTGATAGCAAAAAAGTATAGATAAAAAAGTTACTAAAACATGCCATGAAATCAATACTTATGAAAATATCTGCATTAATCACATAGTCCAACTGATAATACGATTCATTCATTTTTCAATGTTACTACTTTTGTTGCATCTATCCTTGGGATGCATAGTTCAATGTGATATACTCGTAAGAGACTAATGCAGTGTTGAATGTGTAAAAAGTCTAATGTTTTCTCAATTTCGTCCTGCTTTAGCTTCGTACCCTCGGAAGCGCTCAGAAATAAGATGTGTAACAGTAGAGAGTTCACCGCATGCAGCTTGTCCATCCAGGTGGAGTGAACAGAGTAGTAGTTCGGTTTCCAGGAAACCTCAGACGCATACAATACACGGGTCCTCATTTGTTTTAGCTTCTTTCCGAAACATTCACATTTGAAAGCACACCCACCATGGATACTCTCAATTGGTAAGGTGAGGACAGGAGGCATAGGTTGTTGATGGCGCTCATGAGACACAACCTTGATTGTTTAGTTGAAACCATAATTACGACTAGCCCGATGTTCCACGTAAAATCCTTCAATATTTTTGATATTGTTTTTGAATACCCGGAAATATGTGCTTCAGGTCTCTGTGAAGACGAAAACCAGTCCACATTAGATCGAAAGGGACAGAAATGGAAAAACATCTTTTCATTTATCATCAAGTTTTAATCCAAGAACAACCAATTTGACGAATGAGCGATCGAATAGCAAGAAAACAATCGCAAGCCGTCGTGGTCGTATGTCCCCAAGAGAAGAAACAAAGATCCATCCTGAATGATGCCCATAGAAACAGGGCTGTCTTTCTTGGTTGCATTTACAAGAAACACCTGACTTCATCCGAGGCTTCGATCTAAATTTAGATTCTAGTTTGGCGATGGTCGCGATGGAGGGATTTATGGCGAAGACTGCGATTGGATACGAGCGTCGTGAATGCTCCGTTTTATTCAGCAAGGACACGATGTTGAATCAAACGCTCGCCGCTGATTTGACTATTTCATCGCCGATTGTAAGCCGACACTGAATGCCTCATCATCGACTGCGAAGCCGACTTCTAAGCGTCTGGAAATAATCGCTTCAGATACTGAGGAACCGTTCGGTAAACTCTGGTGCGATGGATGATATTAGTATCGGGCGATAATGGGGGTACGAAGGGAAAAAAGGACAAAATTACCGACCAGGAAATCTAAGCTCCCTGCTGGTTACATTTCTATCGCAAAAGTAACGAACCACCCCCCAAATAGATACGCGATGTTTACACTTTACGACTCGGATTCCTCCTCCTGATGCGAAAATAACCTACATCACGCCCAAACCGTGTTTTCGTTGATTCTCGCCATATACACAGAAAAAGAATCGTCGTACGAAACGCAGTTTCAACAGCGTTCGTGACGGTTTCCCCCGATATCGTGACTTTTCTTTAGAAGTCGTGTGGAAATTGATAAATATCAAAAACTTGCACAAATGGTTGGTTATGCGTGAAGGAGATGTACGACTCTTACATATGTCGAGAGTTCAGGAAATTCTCTCAGGTAAGGTTGGTTGCAGTGTGCGCATGGGAAAGTATGTGGTAATAGAACCTCCATGTAGAAAGAAGTTTGCCAAGAAGCTGAAGCGAAGGGGATGGAATGCAGCCTGAGATTCATGTTACGGGTTGAAAATGATTTTCAATAGCTCCTTCCTTCTTAGGAATTTGACGTCGATGTTTTTCATATTCAGATAGATTATTATGTTTATCGTCGCTACCCCTCCACGGGGAATGGACGGTGGCACAGAGCCACATGTGACAGTGAGATTCAGGAGGGACATCCACACACGACAAACATGGAGAGGGGCATGCATGTGCCCACTGTCAAGTGTAAAGAAGCACACAGGGGTCAAAGCAAATGAAGTCCTAGCGAGATTCTGAGGGGGGGAGGGACTGAGCACACGAGGGCAATAAGAGCGACATGCCAATGGTGGCCAAAGAGGCCTAGTAACGGCATATCACAAATGCCGAGCTCAGCTGCGCGGCGGCCAGAAGGCTGCTATATGCTGCGAGCTCGCTCCATACGAATCCACCATATTGATTGAATAGCGGCTTTCATCCTGGGCTGCAGATGCTGAGGATGTGGCGTTGGCGCGGGGGAGGGGGAGCACGGGGTCGATGCGGGTAACCCAGTGTCTGCTGCAGGTTGGGGCTGCTGTGGTAGCTGTAGTAGACCTGGAGCATACCTGCCACACAAGACGCCAAGCAGGCCTGGTCCTCGAAAAAGAGGAAGTCCTTTAGCGAGAAGCACCGCATATCAGTAGGAAAGAGACAGGGAAACCGACCCCGCACCTCATAAAACACTGGACAGTCCCGCACAAAGTGCAACGCTGGATAAGGAAACTGGGTGGCCAGACAAGCAGAGCAGCGGCGCGATGCTAGAGGGAGGTAGAGCTCATAGGGGAGGCTGGATGTACGAAGCTGCCAGAGGGCACGCGCGTGGAAGGAGGGCATGGGAAGAGAAAGGTAGGGGGGTAGGCCAGGGGAGCGAGGTACCACAGTCTGGTAAAATAGGAGAGCCTTGGGGGTATCAGTAGTGCGGGTAGTGCTGGCGATTGGTTGCACGGGGGGGTTGGCGGTGGACAGTGTGGAAGCTGGGCTCTCAGTGCTGGGAGGGTCAGGGGTTGCAGGTGGGGGATGGGGGGAGGAAGGGTGGGGGGAGTGGGAGTGAGGGGAGGATCCAGACAGACCAGGGGAGAGGAGGATCGAGCGTAGCTTGGAGCGCGTGAAGACGTGGGACAGTTCAAACCAAGAGTCTGAGACGGGTGAGGCGCACAGGGCATGGGCAGCACGTAGGAGTGTGGTATGCCATGGTGATCGATTCTCTACATGCCAGCAGTAGGCAACATTGGCANGGTTGCAGGTGGGGGATGGGGGGAGGAAGGGTGGGGGGAGTGGGAGTGAGGGGAGGGTCCAGACAGACCAGGGGAGAGGAGGATCGAGCGTAGCTTGGAGCGCGTGAAGACGTGGGACAGTTCAAACCAAGAGTCTGAGACGGGTGAGGCGCACAGGGCATGGGCAGCACGTAGGAGTGTGGTATGCCATGGTGATCGATTCTCTACATGCCAGCAGTAGGCAACATTGGCAAGACGCTCCACCGGTAGCGCTTCTAAATACGCTGCATATCTAGGGCCATAGACAAAAGGCAAGAACTGGAATGGGAGGGTGTTCGACTCAAGATGTATCAAATTGCGCGGTGTTGATCTTGCGACTGTCGTGGCCGAGACACACCATAGGATTCCATCGAGATGTAGTTTGTGGGCGTCCTGCAGGCCACGGGGGGGGTCACATGTGAAATAGGAGCGGCGTACTAGCACGAGGGTGGGTGGGCCCCATATTGCAATGCCATACATTAGGCGGGAGAGACAGAGGGCACGGACAAGAGTGAGGCGGAGGGACACAGTGTGTATAGAGGATGAAGTGCATTTTCGTCGGACGGCCCCAAGCACCTGTTGTGCCTTGGTGATTAGTGGCTTTGTGTCAATTATGTGCCTAGAGATAGCAGAGAAGCGTAGGCCAAGGTAGGTGTATTCATTAGAGAGGGGAAGGGGGGATGCTGAGGGTAATGTGGGAAGGCAAATGCTTGGGCGTGACAGGTTACGAGATGGACGGAAGACAAGGACAGCGCATTTGCTTGGCTGGATTGTATGGCCAAGGGCACTAAGCGAGTAGAATGCCTCGTCCACTGCACGTTGAAGGCCACCGACAGACTCAGAGAGAAGGACAATATCGTCGGCCTGTAGGAGGACAGGAATGGGTGTGCCAAGAAGGGTGGGAGCATCTGTGTCGATGCGAGAGATGGCACGTGCTAGGGGGTCAATGTGGTAGTTGAAGAGGATAGGACTGCATGGGTCACCCTGCAGAAGGCCGTGGCGAACGGGAAAGGGATCGGAGTGGCCAGCAGGGGTGTGGACGCGGGCGCTGGCTGATGAGTAGAGTTTTTCCACAGCATGGACTTCATTGGTGGTTAGACCAAGAGCGGCAAGTTGGGCGAAAAGGAGGTCATGGCTGACGGAGTAATAGGCCTTGCGAAGGTCTAGGAAAGCAGCGTAGAGGAGGCACTTTGTACGGCGGGCCGAGAGGTCGTTCGTAGTCCCTACCCGGAATCCACCAGGATCGGCGCTTTTGCGCCAGCCCCCGGCGGGCAGTGGTGTGACAGGGGGCCGGGGATCGCGACAAAGTGGGTGCAGGGGGCGAGTCAACAAGGGAGAAACGACAAAAACGACCACAGCTCGCACGCACGACCTGCCGGCGACGATGAAGGTCTCGTCGCCTGGTGTCGAGCTCCCGAGAGCAACAGAGAGGGTCGAACCGAAAGTCTAAAGCGATAATTTAATCTCTGAACTGTGACTGCGAAGTCAAGCCAAGAACCCATACAAACAAAAATAAAGTCCCAGGTCTGCATGTTCAGATTCATATTCATATACATACACGTACACACGTACAAATACATGAAATCTAAAAATAAAAATACATATAAAAAACAAATACATATATATACATATACACATATACTAATCCATGTACATGTACATACACATACACATAAACATACACATATGCATACACATAGACATACACATATACGTGAACATATACGTACACATACACATACACATACAAATACACATACAAATACACATACACATACAAATACACATACACATACAAATACACATACAAATACACATACACATACACATACACATACACATACACATACACATACACATACACATATACATGTACATACACATATACATATACATATACATATACATATACAAATACATATACATATACATATACATATACATATACATATACACATACACATACACATACACATACACATACACATACACATACACATACACATA
>SZWC01004240.1:52417-102081 GCA_023375785.1 Penium margaritaceum
TAGAGTGTTCCATGGAAGAGGAGGGGACGAGGAGGAGCTCCATCCGACCTTGGTTTTGCTGAGAGTTCGCCACAGCCAGCAGGAGCAGCAGCAGCGGAAGCCACTCGAAGAGGGGGCGTGTGTGAGCCGTTGTCTTCATGGCAGTTGCTACAGTGTGAATATGCTGCACTGTGTTATATTTTCCTACCAATGCCTTGCCTTTCTGCGTCTCCCTGTGCTGCTGCTTCTGCTCCTGCTGCTGCTTCTGCTTCTGCTGCTTCTGCTGCTGCTGGTTCTGCTACCCCTGCTGGTGCTCCTGCTTGTACTTCTGCCTCTGTCTGTGTGCTTCTACTTGTGCTTTGCCTTCTACCACAGTTTCAAGTCAGTGACAATGTTCAGCCTCCGGCAGTTGGACGTGGCTTTTCTGGATGAAGGTAGCGAGCTGCGATGCGAAGAATGGCTCGTCGGTCGGTTAGGAGTTTTTCTTCCTTGCTGCATTCGCAGGCTTACGCACACGCACACACGCAGCTAGGCGCTGCTAGGCTGTAGCCGCGTCCAAAGGAAGGCAGGGAATGGGCTTAGACCCCGCGTGCGTGCATCCTCGCGTGTGCGTTTGAGATTGTTAGTGCGTGTGAGTGTGAGTGTGCGTGTGAGTGTGAGTGTGCGTGTGAGTGTGCGCGTGAGTGTGAGTGTGCGTGTGAGTGTGCGCGTGCGAGATACTAATGGATGCCGAGAAAGATAACATGCTAGATCTACATTCAGCGGCAGTGCGTTTGGTCCGGTTTCCCTTGTTTTCGGATCGGCTGGCGAGCAATTGACAGGCAGCGGGCGAGTGCTAGAGACTGCACGCACGCTTATTGAGCTGGAGCGAAGCAGATAATGTGATGACATGTTGACTTGCCGCTTTCACGCGATAGCGCAGCAGACCGTGTGTGGCCTTTCGTGTGGGATGGGATGTGTTCGCTCTCGATACCGAGTCGAAGGTAGAGAAGATGAGTTGACTTAACCACTGCCACGTCCTGCAAGCGGATGGCACGATGCTTCCGGTGACATCACCACCACCACCACCACGGCTTCGATTCTGCCGTCTCTGCCCGTCCTCACCATTCGTCAAGGTCAAGACACTCCAACCCTTCTCCCTCCTCCTACCCGTCTACTTGAAATTCAGAGCGAAGCAAAGAATCGATCACCTCGTCATCATACGGTCACCAAGGAGAGGAAAGGAGAAGGGGGCCACAGAGAGAGAGGGCCTTGGCAGCTCCGCCGCGAGCACAAGGCTCGTCCCCTAGCCGCGTCAGCAGCAAGGCTGGCGACGCCACCTTCGCAGCTGTCGCGTTTTGCTAAGCGTCTAAGGCTTCTGCTGCATCGTGGTTGGCGACGCCGAGAAANGAGAGGAAAGGAGAAGGGGGCCACAGAGAGAGAGGGCCTTGGCAGCTCCGCCGCGAGCACAAGGCTCGTCCCCTAGCCGCGTCAGCAGCAAGGCTGGCGACGCCACCTTCGCAGCTGTCGCGTTTTGCTAAGCGTCTAAGGCTTCTGCTGCATCGTGGTTGGCGACGCCGAGAAACATTTTTCGCCCTGGCCGAAAGCCCTGGCGGCGGCATCGAGACTCGAGCCGCGAGCCAGGTCAAGCTTTGGCTCGGTTCTCGTTATCCAGTGTGATGGAGTTCCACGGCCCACCTACTTCCATTGGATTGAGGCCGAGCAGCTCGCCGACCTGTTCAGCTGGCCGAAGCATCCAACAAACAAGTTTGCAGCTGAGCCGAGTTGAAATTTCTACGACGATTTGCATATTGTCGTAGAAATTTCAACGCTGGCCAGTTGACCCGGTGGCCAGCATCACCATCTCCTGGTACAGCGATTCTCATCTTGCCCGAAGCGCACTCGTCCATGTGGTGTTGGACAAGCCGCCGAAGCCCAAGACGCCGCATCCAGAGTAGCTCAAAAGACAGAGTGGGAGCATGAACGGAAATGATAGTGGAATGTTTTCTCTGGTCGCTTGGTTGCTTGGTTGACTAGGGCCGAAATCACCTGTTTTCACCTTCCGGAATGCAACTTACCATCCACCCACTGCCCCCTGAAAAAGAGACCATCCCCTCAACTGACGCTGCCATTACCCAGCAAGTAAGAAGAGGCAACCACATGTGATGTGGTTGCCGTATTCCGTGCGCAGTCGATAAGCTGATATCATGCTTTTGGTCAGGAGCTATCAGAAAGCTCTCCATACAAAGGTGTTATTACGCCTGGCCGAATGTAGGTGGTTCACAGGAATACGATAAGGAAAATCATAAATTTTGAGTAATTAGAACAAAAGGATGATTTGTATCGATCGGTAAGTGTATTACGATGACAAGAATCACCTTGAGGGAAATGTCAAGTCCTTGGCGCTCGAGCCAAGTGACGAATGCGAAGATTCGCCGTGAGTGGCTGCTTTGACAAGCTCCATCAAGAAGTCAGGAGGCTTCGAGAATATCGAAGTGCTATTCTATAGAAGTCTAGCACCATCAAAAACTTGACCAAAAAGTATCGAAACATCGATACGGAATGATCAACCACATTTATACAAGTGTCGAGTTACGAATGAGACATAGTTGCGCTCGTTGAGTCGATTGTCGAGCAACGCGTGTGGAGTTGCGTCGTGAGTGGTCAGATTTGAGAAGCTCCACTGAGGAATCGGGGGGCTTCGAGAATCGATGGTGAAGATGCGAGATGCATCTTTAGAAATCCAGATTCAACTTCGTGTGTCGAGAAGTCGACTAAAAGGTTGTGTCACTATCATCATGGATTCGCAAGTGGTTGAAGTTGTCAGAAAGTTCACAAAGGTTCACCATAGGGCAAGCGTGAGAAGATGCGTACAAGCTTCTAATCGACACAACTAACGAGTGGGCGTCAATACCCCATCAGACGGTGACGATAGTCACAGGTCGTATACACGACGGCAAGGGTCTGGCTAGGAGACACAAGTCATAGTTTCATAATGCTTCAATAGCATTTGCGGAGAGAAAGGACAAGTGACAGGTCCATGGCATAAGTACATGCCGCGGCGCAAGGCGAGTGTCGTACACGGCAGCACAAGGTCTGTCCTAAAACTGGCCCAAAACCACTGTTTTGGCTGTAACTCAGTGTACACATGTCACAACGCTACGCCGTCTAAGCCTAGACTTGCAGAATCACAAGCTGGACGTTACACATGCATGTATCCGGAATCAAACGGTGGACATACAATGCAAAATCATGCAAATCGGGCCCACGTCCAGTCCACTGATAAACTCCTACGTGCTGCAGAAAGACTGCAAGAGGTCCTTGGCAGTGTCCCGAGCTGTGGGATGGTCGGCGGCGAGCTCCAAGATGGTAGTCCACCACCTAACGACGATCGGTACCACTTGGGTCCGCATCAAGGATCTGCACAGGCATGGACACGGCCGAGTGGTCACAATAAACTGTACAAGTCGACAGGAACGTCACAAATCACAACACTCCCCCAAGACCTCATGGTACGCATGTCCATACACATGGAGCACCGAAACGAGTCATGATACTAACACAGTAGAAACAGTCGTGATACTGACACATACACACCCCATAGTCAATCACTCTGAGGCAAGGGGCAAAGCCTAACAGAACGAATGGCCACGAGAACCTTCCCGTGTGCTAGTGCCTTTGTCAAGAAGTTAGCACACTGCATGTCAGTGCCAACCCATATGACAGAGATCACGTGTCGCTCCACCAGATCACGCACAAAGTGATGCTCAACTACAATGTGCTTCGTGCGAGTGTGAAAGACACTAGAGTTCTCCACAATGGCAAGGGCACTCTGGTCATCGCAACGAAGCACAATGGCGGGTAGTGACTGACCTAGCTTGAGGAACAAGCGCTGCAACCATATTGTCTCTGTAGCCCCTCTACCCAGACCAACATACTCTTCCTCCCACGAGCTACGTGTAATGCAGCCCTGCTTCCCGCTGCACCAGGACACAGCGGTACCATCGAGCAGGAACACGTAACGAGTGCGATTGCGTCCATCTGGACTCCAAGCTGAGTCGTTGTCGGTGTAGCCGCCAAGAACCACCAAACACCGCTGGCGAGAGTAGAATCCGAGGTACGGTGTGGAGACCACGTACCACACCACTCGTACAACCGCATGAAGGGTTGTAGCGTGTTGAGCCTGGAAAACCTATGCAAGGCGGTTGACCGCGAAGAAGATGTTGGGGCTTGTGGTAGTGGCCACGTACATCAGAGATCCGATGAGGCGGAGGTACAAGGTCACATCCACTGTCTCCCCTAGTTGTGTGGCATCGTCCACCTTTAGGACATCCTGCCCGTTTGGTGTGAGAGGCGTGGAGGCCGTGGGCATTATGCCAAGGAGGTCACTAAATCACTCCCCAACGACAAGTGCGTATCGGGCCTGATGCAGCAGTAGTGTCCGATGTCTGCGGTCTCGCAATATCTCCATGCCAAGAAACACCACTGCAGGACCAAGGTCCTTCATCCTATAGGTAGTCTGGAGGACTGCCTTGGCCTCAATGGCCTCCATGGATGGAGACGCAATTAGAAGGTCGTCCACATAGACCAGGATGGCGGTGAACCGCTCAGGCGTCTATCGGATAAAGAGAGAGGGATCTGCCTCGCTCTGTACATATCCCATACGAGTCAGGGTGCCAGTGATCTCCTAGTTCCAACGCCGAGAAGACTGCTTGAGGCCTTACAAGGACTTGCGCAAGCGCCAGACCTTGTCACCGACTTCAAAGCCTGGTGGTTGAGCTACGTAAATCTCCTCATCCAGAGAGCTATGGAGGAATGTATTGTTCATATCCATTTGGTGAAGTTCCGAGTCATGTTGTGCAACTACACCGAATAGAGCGCGAGCTGAGGTCATGCAACTGACAAGGGCAAAGGTGTAAGTGTAATCGATGCCCTCGATATGAGATTACCCCTTGACAACCAAGCGAGCCTTGAGGCAGTCCAGTGAGCCATCCGGCTTCACTTTCTTGCAAAAGACCCACTCGACCTGAATAGCCTTCCTCCCAGGTGGACGGTCGACTAGCTCGTTAACACTGTGCTCTTGGATGGCACAAAGCTCATCCTTGCAAGCAGCATCCTGTGATGAAAGAGCATCCTTCAGTGTACCCGGATCAGGAGTAATAGAGGGAAAGCTCTGAGTGGCAAGTGCACATGCCTCAGTCATAGGTCTGATGACCACAAGGTCAGCCACTGCATCACAAGCGATATGATACTCGCGAGTGACAAGATCGTGCCCTACAGGGCACACTGGATGTACTTCTTTGTACCCACTACGGACACTTAGGCGTAGGGCCTTTGTGTCAGGATCACCACTTGCAATGCTATGAGTGGAGTGCCTGGGTGCGGGACCTGACACTCGCTGGACTCCGGAGTCCAATGGTCAAAGACAACCGCCGGGCTCACATGAGTAACCTGGCTCTGATACCGTGAGAAGATGCGTACAAGCTTCCTAGCGACACAGCCGCTGACTGGGCGTCAGTGTCCTGTCAGACGGTGACAACATTCACAAGTCGTACACACGACAACAAGGGTCTGACTAGGAGACACAAGTGAGAGTTTCATAATGATTCATCAGCATTTGCAGAGAGAAATGAAAAATGACAGGTCCATGGCATAAGTACCTGCCGCGGCGCAGGACGGGTGTCGCTCGCGATAGCACAAGGTGTGTCCTAAAACCGGCCCAAAACTACTGTTTTGGTCGTAACTCAACGTAGACATGTCAGAACAATACGTCGTCTAAACCTAGACGTGAAAAATCACAAGGCAGACGCTACAACTGGTCACATGCATGTATCCGGCATCAAACGGTGGACACACGATGCAAATACATGCAAATCAGGCCCACGACCAGTACACTGATAAACTCCTACGTTCTGCTGCAGAACTCCAGGAGGTCCCTGGCAGCGTCCAGAGCTCTGGGACGGTTGTCGGTCAGCTCCAAGCTGGTAGTCCACCGCCAGATGACGCACCAATACCACTTGGGTCCACATTAGGGATATGCACGGGCATGGACACGGCCGAGTGGTCACAGTAAACTGTACAGGTCGACAGGAACGTGACAGATCACAATAGAGGGTACTTGGCCACATTATCCTTGGTCATTGGGGTGAAAATCGAGATCTCGGGACGTAGTGGGCTGTTTGTGTAATGATAGAAATTTCCACTTGGAAACATTAGGGTCTCGTGTATGCATGGTACGTATCATTCTGTCCACCATTCTAGAAAGTGGTCAAAGTTGTTAGAATCTTCTCAAAACGGAACACCGAGGTTGGGGGTGGTGGCCAAAAATTGCTATGCCGAACGGAGAGTAGATGGCGAACAGGTAGAAGCTGTGAGGCAAAACACGATTTAGAATTTGAGACACTCGAGCAATTCATGATAAGAGGTAACAGTGTACTTTTAGTCTACTTTTATCACAAGTGTGGAAATAATTGAACATATGTATACGAGTGTCGTGTTACAATTGACACATAGTCGGGGTCGTTGGGTGAATTGTCGAGCGAGGCGTGTGGAGTCGCGTTGTGAATGGTTGGATTCAAGGAGCTCCTCCGAGGAATCAGGGGGCTTCGAGGATCGATGGTGAATATGCGACATGCAGTTTTATGAATCGAGATATGCCACGATGCGTGGAGAAGTTGTCTAGAAGGTCATGAAACTTCTATCGTGGATTCTCAAAAGTGGTCGGAGTTTTCATAAAGTACAAAAAGGTTCGCCGGATAGCGAGGGCTGTTGGCCGAATTGCCCTCGACCATTGGAGTGAAAAATCGGGGTCTCCACACGTGGTGGTCCATTTGTGCAAAGACACAAATGCTCACTCAAAAGATAAGGGACTCGTGTACGTCTGGTACGTAACACTCCCCCCCTTTTGGCTGCGACGTCCCGACGCGCGTACGGATGTGCCCCGGTAACCGCGGTAGTTATCGTCGATTAGGTGATCGCATCTCGTAGGTTGGTGTATGGCTCCCAGCTTTTATGCGCGACGTCATAGCCGTGCTGCTTGGCAAGAAACTCTGTTGTTTTGCCATGTTGTCAATGGCTGGGGATGTCCTGGATGATGTACTCGGTGTCCTCGTCCACTTGCACAGGAGGAGGGGGAGGGACATCCCTATCGGGGAAGTTCTCGCCGGGGTCTTGGTAGTGCTTCAGTCTTCTGATATGGAACATGTGATGAATGTGCATAGTGTTGGGGTGTTTGAGTCGCGCAACCACAGAGGTTGGCACGCGCTTGATCTCAAACACTCCCAACCATCGGGGTTTAAGCATTAAACAGTCGGTTTCATATTGGTTGAGCCTAAAAGGAGTTTGTTGTGGGTGGCAAAAACTTCGTTGCTGCGATGTCAGTTGTCTGCTCATTTCATTGCCTCTTGTGTCTTTGCGAGTGTTTGTCGTGTTTCATCCCAGATGGTGGAGAAGTTGCGGTGTTGAACGTTGACCTTGGGAATGTTGTTTTGGCTGTGAAGTCCTATTGGTGTAGCGGGAAGTTTTCCATACACCAATTCAAATGGACTTTTACATGTTGCAGTGGAGATCGCCAAATTGTATGCAATTTTGGCGCTCGGGAGTTTTTGTGCTCAATCCGTCCCATGCGGTTTGCACAGTGTTTGGAGAAATTGTTCAAGCGTCTGATTGGTCTGCTCGGTTTGAGCGTCGGTTTGAGGATGGAACGCCGTTGAAAGCATAATCAAACTGTCGTAGCGAGTCATGAGTTCGCGCTAAAAATGGCTAGTGAGTCGACCGTCCTTGTTGTTGGTGATGGTCCTCGGCACGCCGTGTAGTCGCACGATGTTGTTTAGGAAGAGTCGAGCTGTTCCTTTGGCGGTGATCGTGGTCGTCGTCGGAATAACATATGACATTTTGGACAGCTTGTCGACAACCACGAGGATTGCTTCATATCCCTTGGGATTTACTGGTAATCTCTTGAAAAAGTACATGGAGATGTCAGTCCACGGTTCTGCTTGAATGGGGAGTGGCTGCAAAAGTCTGGGTGGCCGTGTGCAACGGATTTTTGTCGCAGACACGTGTTGCAGGATTTGCAGAAGTTGGCCACGTCGGATTGCAACTTGTCCCACTAGTAGTGTTTTGCCAGCTTCTTAAGCGTCTTGTCTTCTCCAAAATGTCCACGTGGACCTGTATCATGGCACTCTTTGAGCAGCATTCGGCGCAGTTCATCGCTTGGGAGAATGACCACTTGGCGGGTGAACCGTCGCCTCCAATAGGGTACGTCGTTCCAAAATTTTGCTTTGTTGTATTTGCCGTACTAGTCGTAGCCTCGATTGAATAGCTCCTTGAGATACCGATCTCGTTGCAGTTGTAACATTGCTGCCTCAGCAATCAGACCCGGTCGGCGACTGAGTGCGTCTGCTGGGTTAGTTTTGCCTGGCCAGTACTTGATATCGTAGCCGAACTCGGATTCAAGGAACTTCATCCATCAGGTTTGACGTCGGCTGAGGTTTGACTGCCGCTTCAAATGTTTCAGCACATGGTGGTCGGTGCACAAAATGCATTGGCGGCATTCAAGATAGTACCACCATGCCTTAAATGCACGTACCACTGCCAGCATCTCTTTCTCGTGTACGGCGTGATTGAATTCCGGTCCCTACAGTTTTTTTTAGATGTTTGCGACCGGTTGCTCTCCGTTGCTATGGTCTTGTGGGAGGATCGTGCCGATGGCTCGATCTGAGGCTTCCATAGCCAGGACGTAGTCGATTGATGGACCGGCTAATCAGAGGGCTGGCGCCGAGGTGCAAGCGTTCCGCAAAGCAGTAAACCCTTCTTGTTCGGTGTGTCCCCACCACCACTCATTTTTTGTCGAGGGAGGTCGGCGAGAGGCGCTGACACTCGGGTGTAATGCTGTACAAAATGCTGGTAGTAATTGCAGAAGCCAAGAAACTTGAATGTCTCAAGTGTTGGTTGGTGTCAGCCAATCAGCAACTGCTTCCACGTTTTTCAGATCCATGGTGATCCACCCGCCGTTGATGATGGGACCCAAAAATTCGATCAAACAGTGACCAAAGTCACAATTTGAGAGTTTTCCAAAGAAATCATCTCTTTGTAAAACATTAAGAACTTTTTGAAGATGTCCATCATGCTGCTCCGGGCTGCGGCTATACACCAAGATGTCGTTGTGTTACTCACAAAAAATCGTCAAGGTACAGGACAGAAATGTTATCCATCGCCGCCATGAATGTCACCGAGGTATTTGTACGTCTGAACGGCAATATTGTGAATTTGAAATGCCCGTAGTGAGTTTGGATCCCCGTCCTATAAATTTCGGCATGTACAACGTGAATCTGGTGATAACTGCTATGTAGTTCGGATTTGGTGAAAATTTGAGCCTTTTGGAGTTCGTCGAAAAGGTTTTTAGCTCGGGGAAGAGGATATCATTTCTTGATGGTAGTGTCGTTTAACGCCCGGTAGTCCTCGCACATTTGAGATTCGCTAGTTCTCTTTTTCAAAAATAGTAGAGGTGTATCGTACGATCCGTGGATGGGCAGATGAACCCCTGACCGAGCATCTCGTCAAGCTGCTTTTTCAACTCGGTCAGTCCGTGATCACTCATCCAATAGGTTCCTCAAACTGTGGGTCAGCTGCCTGGTTTCAGCTTGATGTTATGGTTGATATCCCGTTGAGGTGGTAGGGATTTTGGGAGTATGTCGGGGAACACGTTTGCAAGCTCTTGCATGAGTGGAGCGAAATCTTTGGGTGCCATCATGATTTTTGTTGATGCCGTTGAGGCCGATGAGGCTAATGACGCTGATGAAGCCGATGATTCTGATGTTGCCACTTCTGCTTTCTCCATTGGCTCGAGATTTATGAGCCACACACAAGCTCCACATCATATGGAAAACTTGGCCACGTTGAGCGGTGTCGGCTGCACATGTTGCCGCTTTTCGGCTACCACGGCTTCCTCTACTACTTCCACCTGTGTTGCTTCCGCTGTCGCCTTCCGTCCCATGTCCAAAAGTTGTCGTTTGGCACTGCTGATTTCCATGAAGACATCGCCGTTGTTCCAATCAACCTGTGGATTGTGCCGATATAGAAGAATGACTTTTTGGTAACTCATTGGACAGGAACTCCAGACCGATACATCCTATAGATCTCCCACTTGTAGTCATAGTGGTTCTCGGAGTCTCCGCATTTACAATTTCCAGTCGAAGGTTTTTCCTTTGAACACCCCTGGTTTGGTCTGCAAACCCAGTCTGCGAACCATGTCGTTGCTTACGAAGTTGTGAGAAGCTCCTCCATCCAATAGTGCCGTTACTGTTCTGCGACTTTTGTATCCTCCAGATTGAATTCTTAGTATTACAACCGGTTGGTCGTCCTCGTATTCCTCGTCAAACTTCGTGATCTCAGAAACCCTCTGTGGCATCGTAGGTCATTCGGATGGGCGATTTTTTGGCGCAGATTGCTCCTCACGGACAAGAATCGTGTCTTTCACTCTTGCCCTTTGCCGTTTCCCGACTCATTTGTCTGTGACTTCCCCCCTATTTTTCTTGCTTCTTGCTCTGATAGTTGCAAGCAATGTGACCAACGTTTTTGCAGTTGTAGCAGGTACGTCTATCCCTCTGGTCAACGGCGTCCACTTCCATCGGAGCTGAGGTGTCCCTCGTTTGGCCTTTTCCATTCCCGTGATAATTGTGGTTCGTAGGTTGCCAGTCGTAGGATTCCTGGATCCCAGCATTGTATTCAGCAGTGTCGATCCTTGTTGCTATTGGAATCATCCGCGGTAAGTCCTTTTGGATGCCAAAAATGGCAATCGCTCGTCAGATGTCTCGCTTGAGGGTGTTGTAGTGAAAACAGAGCTCTTGAGGGGCGATGTCTGCGCCAGTGATGATCTCTCAGAATCTCCGCGTGTACTCTGCCACGTTGGACTGCTGACGAAGACGCTAGAGCCTGTACCGAGCATCTGACTTCTCGTTTGGTCATCCAAATCGTGCAAGCATCGCGTGCGAGATCTCGTTCCAGTCGGTTGGTGGCATCAGCGCGTCTTGCCATTGGGGGTTGATGTGCTCCAAGGGTAAAATGCCTACGGTGGACGATATGAGACAGGCACCGTTGGCTGTTGATGAAGCCCTGCTGGTCTCCTCCTGCCATTGGATGGCCTTTAGATCAGACCACCAACTTAGTAACTCCGTGTCATGCAAAAGCGCCACCGCAAGGTCAATTTTCATTCCATCATCATTGACCACAGTAGAAGTGAATCACACCTCCAAACTATTCAGGCACATCCAAACCGTTGGTCCCTTTGAAATTGCTGGATCGAACGGTTTGTGAGGAGTGAGGCGAATCTTAGGTTCCCTTGAGAGTTGAGTATTTCTCTCGACGAGCACCGCCTCTCATGCACTTGTGTTGCGAAGAGCCTCCATCGTGATGTTGAGTTGTTGGAGCAGATGGCTGTTGATCCCCTCGAGCACGGAGATACAGTTCGCCAGTTCCTCATTGATCAGCGCTTGCCGTCCGGTGCCACCTTTCTTCTCTGTTGTCGTCGTCGAGGCTGTCGGTAGAGGCGACTGGTTTACCGCCACTGGATCCGGGACCAGATTGGTTGTTGGAGTCATAGGGGTTGATTCAGCTGCCACATAGCCTGCCACGCTAGCGTTCGTTGCCTCTTTAGGGTTCACGTGCATAGGCACTTTCTTCTCTTTCATCACCAAAGTCATCGCAAAAGACCCGCAGCTGGTCGTTGGATGCGCTTGCTTGCTTCACGTTGTAGTAGAAAAATTTGAAAAGTCTTGACGTGCGAGATGCACTGACGGCTTGTGCAAGGTAGTCCTCCTAATGGTTAAAGTAGTCGGATGCCTGTCCAGCATTGCTGCGCTCTAATACCAAGTGTTATTCTGAACGGAGAATAGATGGTGAATAGGTAGAATTTACGACAAAGAACACGGTTAAGAATGTGGGAAACTTGAGAAATTTACAATTAGCGGTAAGTGTACTTTAATGACAAGTGTCAAAATGATCAAACATATATATATATGTATGTATATATATATATATATATATATATATACATACAAGTGTCGTGTTACAATTGAGACATAGTCGGGGTCGTTGGGTCGATCGTCGAGCGACACGTGTGGAGTTGCATTGTGAGTGGTTGGATTCAACAAGCTCCGCTAAGGAATCAAAGGGCATTGAGGATGGAAGGTGAAGATGTGAGATGCATCTTCATAAATCAAGGTATGTCTCGATGCGTCGAGAAGCCATCTGAAAGATCGCGACACTTGTGTCGTAGATTCTCGAAAGTGGTCGGAGTTGTCACAAAGTGCGAGAAGGTTTGTCGGAGGGCGATGGCAGTTGGCTGAAGTGCCCACGACCGTTGGAGTGAAAAATCAGGGTCTCGATGTGCTGGGGCTATTTGTGTAATGACACAATTCCCACTCAGAAGATTAGGGACTTGTGTACGTCTGGTACGTAACACAAATGCCCTTGGCCAATTGGCACAAATATTCTGAGGTCGACGCGTGGTGGGCGATAAACATAAGGACAGCAATGCCCAGTCGTGGAGTTCAGGGACTCGTGCACATTAGGGACATAACACTTCCTTCCCTTTTACCCATGAAAACCTGGCCTGTAAGCAGACATAGACCGGTGACGGTGGTAGTAGCCTTTGATCAGATGATCAACGTCACTGAGGTTGTCGTAAGGCTCCCAGCTGTTGTGCACAGTGTCGTAGACATGCCCCTTGACAATACTTGGTCTTTTTCTATGACGTCAATGTCCGAGGATGTTTTCACTCACGTACTCTGTATCCCATTCCACTTAAGTAGGAGGTTGAGGTGCAATGTCTGTGTCGTGGACATTGGTGCTAGGGTCCCGGCAGTGCTTGAGCTTGCTGATGTGGAAGATTGGGTGGATTGCCATGTTTTCAAGCAGGTAAAGACAAGTAAATATATGGACTTGCATGTAATTGATCTCATATGGTCCAAACCAACAGGGTTTTAAGTTGGAAATATCCTCTCCTCAGAGTTTGATGTTCGTTGAGCTGAGTATGGGACGATTGCTAGCGTTGAACATGTCATCATTACGATGTTAGTCAACCAGTCGCTGCTTCCTTCTTTGCAAGGGTTTGTTGTCTTTCTCCCAAACACTAGAGAAATCCCTATGGTTGATGTCGCCCGTGGAAATGTTGCTCTGGCTTTGCAGTCGTGCTAGTGTGGCAGGAAAATCACCGTAAACCACTTGGAATAGGATTTTTCTTGTTGCGGTGGAGGTGGCAGAGATGTATGCAGGTTCAGAAGTCAGTATTTTAACAACCAAATCGGTGCCATGCGACTCATAAAAACTGCAGAGGAGTTGTTTGAGGTGTAATTGCTCCACTCTACTCAGTTTGTTTGTTGTTTTGAGGGTGCAAAATTTTTCACAGCTGGATCGGACTGTCGCAACGCGTCATCAATGCGTGCAAGAAATGGCTTGTGAAGCAACTGTCTTTGGCATTGATGATGGTATGTGGCATGCGGCAAAGCTGTACAATATGGTCAAAGAGCAGCCGTGCTGTTCCTTCTGTAGTGACGGTGGTTGTTGTTGGGATACTGTGCAATATTTTCTAAAATCTGTCTACTACCATGACGATGGTCATGGTAGCCCTCGGGAGTGGCAGGAAATCCTGTCACAAAGTCCATGGTCATGTGATCCATGGCTCCGTTGGAATAGGGAGTGGTTGGAGTAGTCCTGGTAGCCTTGTGTGACGAGATTTTTGTCATTGAAAACTATCACACAATTTGCAAAAAACTGCAATGCCTGTCTGTATCTTGTCCCACCAGTAGTACTTTGCTAACTTTTTGAGCATCTTGTCCTCCCTGGAGTATCTATGTGGACCGGAGTTGTAGCATTCCTCTAATGGCATTCTTCCTAGTTCCTCATTTGGTGGGACGACAAGAAGACAAGTGAATCGTCGTCGCCATTAGGGATCGCAGAATCAGAACCTTCTTTCTTTGTATCAGCCAAGCTCCTCGTAACCCTTCGCAAACAGCGAAGGATTAAGAGGTAAGGGTCTTCTTTGACAAGGTGTGTGTTGATCTCAGCCATCACATCTGGTTCCCGACTCAAGGCACCCGCTGGATTTATCTTTCCAAGTGGGTACCCAATGTCTTTGTTGAAGTTAGACTTGGAAGAACTCCATCCATCGAGTTTGTTGACTTGTCAGGTTTGGCTGAGTCTGATGATATCTCACCGTGTGATGGTCGGTATTGGCGATTCATTTCCGGCATTCCAAGAAGCACCGCCACGTTTTGAAAATGAGCATGACTGCAAGCATGTCTTTTTTGTATGCTGCATGGTTGAGTTCCGGCCCGCGCAATTTTAATGACATGTGTGCAACAGGTTGTTCTCCACCGCCACTGTCTTGGAGGAGAATAACTCCGATTCTTGATCAAATGTGTCGGTGGCCATAACATGGTCCACCGTTGGATTTCCAAGTTGTAAGGATGGGACCGAGGTCAAAGCGTATCTCAAAGGGTTGAATGCTTCTTGTTCACTATCACCTCTTTTCCACTTGGTGGCTTTACAAGTGAGATTGTAGAGAGGCACAGACAATCAAGTGTAGTCCTTGTAGTTCTGGAAGCCTAAGATTGCTTGGAAGTCTCAAAAATTGGCTGGCATCGGCCAATCTTTGACCTCCTCCACCTTCTTTGGGTCCATGTTGATCTGCCTGTTGCAAATGATGTGGCCCAGGATCTCAATCAAACGACGAACAAAGTTACAGTTCGAGATCTTTCCACAAAATCTCTCTCTTGAGAACGTCTTATCGATGTCTATTGTGGTGCTGCGGGGTGCGGCTGTAAACAAGAATGCTGTCAAGATGTAGTACAACAAAGTCGTCAAAGTACGGGAAAAAAATGTACTTCATCGCCGCTATGAATGTTGCAGGGGATTTTGTGAGTACAAACTGCATAATCATGAACTCAAAGTGCTTATATCTGATGCGGAATTCTGTCTCCTTGACCTCCTTATCAGATACGTGAATCTGATGATAGCCGCTACGGATGTCAATTTTCTTGATAATCTGGGCCTCACAAAGTGGGTCAAAAAGTTCCTCTACGGAATAGGGTAGTGGTTCTTGATGGTGATGCTGTTCAATTCTCAGTAGTCCATGCACAACCACATCTCCCCAGTTTTCTTTTGTACAAGAAGTATAGGTGTCAGGTAGGATGACGTTGAGGGTGTAATGAACCCCTTACCAAGTATCTCATCCAGCTGCTTGTTGATTTCGGTCAGCTTGTGGTCGCTCATCTGAAACATGATCTTCACTGTCGGTTTTCTGCCCGGCTTCAGGTCTATGTGGTGGTCGATGTTTTGTTGCAAAAGCTCTTGGGGCAGTTTTTCCGGGAAAACTCCTTCAATCTCCTCAACAAGTGGTGCAAAACATTTTGGGACAGCTGTTAACTTTTCATGTGTTAAGGCTGATGTAGTGGCCTTTGCTGCCACAAATTCTTCCACTTCCCCTCTGTGCACGTGGACTAGCAACACTTTAGCTCTGCATCACAGATTTTTCTTGGCCACGTCCAAAGATATCGTCTGGAATTTTACAACTGCTACAACATCTTCTGCTTCTTCCACCTCTGCTGCTTCATGAACAGCGCTATCAGTTTTGTTGGACAAAACACAGAATCTATGTGTTTTTCCATGCCAAGACATGCATTTTTTCTTCTCCTTCCATCAATGAAACTGGTTTAACTGTTACGTTCATATACATCAGTGTTTCTCGTCACATCATGAAGAGTTCTACGCAGTTTTGTGATTTGAATGGCACTTATTTCTATTCATTTTGATTGCAAAAACAGTGTTCCTTATTCTACTGCCATAAGCAAGTCACTGTTTTCTCGTTTTCTTCATCGCAAAAATATTCTTAATTTGATGTGACTATGAACTCATTGGAGTTGTGTTAAATTGAAACTTTCATACATGGTGCGGTGAAAAAACATTCCTTTCCAACTAATCAGACCAGTGTTTCCTTTTCACTTCGACCTGCGTTTTACTACTTTCTCAACATAACAGACCTCTTGCTTTCTACAGAAAATGAATTTCCTTGTGCATATTGAATAATTCTCCTTCTTGTCTCATGAAAAAGGAAACGGTATTGTGCCTCACCTACCGTTTGTTTTGTACCTAACAAACGATTTGGGCTTTTTACTACTACTAGTGTTTGACCATCCACCATTTCAGTTCCTTTAATCAGTCTTTATAAGTTTCGATACATTGGTGTCATTAGGACTTAGAAGATGTTGTAGTCCTTACTGGTTTGTCTCACAATCCACAAAGCACCTCTAGGAAAACGAAATCTCTTGAAACCCTCACCTACTTCACCATCTAAAGGTGGTAGAATGTCTCATCGGAGTACATTCCATGGTCTGCTGGAAGATGGAGACATGTGTCACTGAGGAGTTGGATGTTTCAAACTTGAGTATGTCCGTCGGAATATCCCCTCTTTTTCCTCACAGCCGCAGTTTTTCCACTGCATCGTGTCCTCACATCCGCGGAGGAAGTGGCAGACAACAGTTTAGGTAACCGAGTGCAGTCATGCTTTCATCCATGGTCGCAGCAGCTTCATACGCAACATCTGGAGACACCAATGCTATGGCGGTCACGTCGGCCCCTACACCCACTGCTAGCATGTCTGGTGGAGTGGCTGGCACATCGCACGACATGCGGCAAGACGCTCCAATGTTCCACCCCCACGCCAGAAATTATGTATCAAGATGTCTTCCACTTTCACGCCATTCTTAGAATGTGTCTGATCTCACCTAAGACCACACTTTTCTGAAAGGAGGAATGGCTGACAAAGATGAACAGAAGTGGCATGGAAGTTTTCTGAAAGCCATGGGGACAACCTCACTAGGTCATAGATTTCTTTTCACAGAAGTTCCATACAGAAGAGTGTCAGAATTTGCAGAGATTCGAGCAAGCATTCCCCTTGACGTTGTGGCCTGTCCCTCAAACCCATGCTGTGTGGTGGATTGTGCATGAGAAGGCAAATGATGACGGTGGGAAAGTGTGAATCTTGTCTTAAAGGAGTTACTTCAGTCGCCTTCTGTTCGGAATAAACCTTACCACAAACCAAAAGATAGCATCGATGATTTTATGGTTGAGCACCCCAACCCTGAGAAGCAGTTCAAGAAAGCGCTGTATAAGTCCAATCGAGAAAGCAGAGTTGAATGAGCAGAATTTCAGTGGAATCCGCCGATAAGACAAATATTGATTGGAAAAGCAGTTTGTGGCTATGTTTATGAAAACGTGATGCCGCGACAATTATTTCTGCATGCTTTTGTAGAAACTCAATGAAGAGCAAAGTCCCCTACTGTGTAGAAGAACAAGAAACTTGATACTGCGGAATCCTCATCATCTGTCCGTATTTCTGGTGAGCCTGTTTGCACTTTTTTCAAGCTCTCCTGGAACACTGAGAAGCATGCCGCCACAGTCGCCACTAGATTCCATCTCCAGGTAAATGCTGCCCAAGAAGTTTCAGGTGTGTCTACAGCAGAGTGTTTCCACGGATCTGAACCGTGTGCTGAGTCTGCCGAAGGTTGTGGGACTCTTCCCTCTACTGTGGTACATATCCAAAGTTCTGTGTCTGCTGCCTCCGCTGCAGCCGCCACCGCTGCTGCTGCTGCTCCTTCTGCTACTGGTCTTGGTCAGTTCCCACAAGTCAGTCACTTCCTGCAGAGAATTCATTTCTTGCTAGCCAGTCAGCTCCCACAAGGGAGTCAGTTCTTGTAAGCCGGTCAGTTCCTCCACCCAGGTCAGTTCGAGGAAGCAGGTCAGTTCCTGCAGGCCGGACAGTTACTGCAGGTCGGTCAGGTCCCACAGGCCGGCCAGCTCCCACAGGCCTGTCATGTCCCTCAGACGGCTAATTCCCACAAGTAGGTCAGTTCCCGCAGTCCGGTCAGTTCTCGCAGACAAGTCAGTTCTTGAAGGAAGGAAAGTTTTTGCAGGCCGGCCAGTTCCCGCAAGCTGGCCAGTTCCCACAGTGCGGCCAGTTCCTGCAACTTGGCCAGTTCCTGTAACTTAGTCAGGTCCCTCAATCTGGTTTTTTTCCACAACCCAATCAAATCCCGCAACCCACCAGCCAGTTAGTCTCCACCAACCAGTTGGTTAGTGCAGGCACATCCGTTTGAACAAGCTGGGCAGTACGCAGAAGCTGGTCAGAAGCAGTCCGCAGAAGTCCGTGAGTTGGTCAGCAAACACAAGCCTATCAGTACCCACAAGTCGGTTAGTCCCCGAAAGTCGGTCAGTCCATGCAAGTCGGTCAATCCCTGCGAGTTGGTTAGTCCCTCCAAGCCGGTCAGTCCCCACAAGTCGGTCATTCACCGCAAGCCGTTAAGTCTCCACAAGTCGTTCAGTCTCCGCAAGCCGTTGAGTCCCCCAAGGATGTTCATTTCTCGTCAGCTGCTCAGTCCTCTCAAGTCTTCAAGTCCACGCAAGCTTTCCAGTCCACGCAAACTGTTCATGCCACGCAAGCTGGTCAGTTCACAGAATCATGTCAGTCCACTTAAGCTTGTCAGCCCATGCAAGGTAGTCAGCCGACTGAAACTTGTCAGTCCACACAGATTGCACAGTGCACAGAAAGAACAGCACCACCGTTGGAGATGAAGGAAGACATTGTAGTTTCAACCCTGTTTCTATAACTCTTGGGGCTACTTATGGAGGAATTCTGGACCCGCAGCCGCCTGGTGTACCAACGCTTGCACAAGTACGCATTCTCCATCGTCAAACTTTCACTTTCATCTCTACTCTGGAAAGCTTGACAACATGGCTAAAACATTTGCAACTGAACCAGGTTTGTTGATGGTATTCTGCCAGGCAGCGGCTGTAAGGCATATCTGTGTATGGGAACAAGCTGAAACAGCCAGCGGTTTTCCTCATAATTACCCAAACATTGTACTGTATCTGGAGCAGGGGATCATATCCTCTTGGATGAGCTACTCTGCTGCACTCAGCCCAAATTTACCACCCGGTACGACTCAGAAAATTCAACTGAAGTCAATTAATTCTTATATTTGATAACAGAAGCAACAGATGTGTCTTTAGATCGGATGGAATTACCATGTGTTTTTGTAGGAAGTGTTTGACGTGCTGACAACCCATTTGGCAAACTCCAAAGCAAAGGGAGGACAAGGCGTACCTGATGGGACATTTGCACGAAGGATGGATAAAGGTGGTTTCAGAAAAATGCCTCCTGCTTAACATTTCAAAAGGAGCCCGCCACAGACTCTCCTGGAAATGAAACATCTTCTCCACATGGCCAGAGAATACCTGAAAGGTTTAGATGACGTGAGGACCAACTTCTATTGTGGGTTGTAGCGAGTGATGGTCAGGGACAAATGAATTGTGGATGCTTGAGGTGAAATTCCCATGAATGTGTATAGTGTGCACCCTACAATGAATTCAAGAACAGGCACAATCATGCCTCTGAATGTGCAGGTTTCTTACAGGCAGACATTTCAATAGTGGCTATTTCATTGCCAGTTGTGTAATATCAATTTCTGCATTCTGAATTGTCTAACACTTCAGTACTTGCAATTCTTTTTAAAAAATTGTGTCTTTTCTTGCATGTTTCTAGATCTTTGTCAACGCACTGGAAAGCACAAACATGATTATGAGAATGGAAGTGCCTCTAACCATGGAGCAAGTATCATTGGAGCGAGGTTGAGGAGCTTTCACCATCAACCGGATTTTCCCTTAGCCAAGGAAAATGAGAATGAACCACGTACTGACCATTCACCAGTAAACTTGCAGATGAAGGGTTGAAGGGGTTGAAGGTGACCACCTCTGAACAAGCCAATGCTGTCCAAACTCGATCAATTTTTTTTGCGGAAGACTTCCTCAGAACATGGATATCCACGACGTACTGTCAAAGTTGTGAAGCCGTCAACGCATTGGAAGCACTGTACAATGTGGCTGCTCCCATTCCAGCAATAGAAAAAGGAAAATGAATTACAATTGTGGTAAATTTTAGTCACATTTGAAACAGCTACTGACTGCGCATGGCCTTGGCACTGACGATAGAAAGGGACATTGTTACAGAATAGCTGAATCTATAAATACATTGATGAGTAATCACTTAAGCACATTGTCTTGACTATATATACTACACATTGGTCTACAAAGTTATCACATACATGATCACTTAGTCATGCAAATTGACTGAGCCTAATCAAGCTTCTATCGCTTGTTAAACAAAGGCTAATGCTTTAAAGGGATTTAACTAAAGACATGCCAATTTCCTTGAGCACTGGTAGAAACACGATCTTTAAAAACCTGTTTGCTTATGTGCATATACATTGAGAAAACTCTGGTTGTAAAATCTGCAGTTGAAAATTCAATTCTGTTGAAAACCAAACACAATACAAAAAATTTTGAAAAAAAGTTTGAATACAGAGGGGAAGAGGGTGGGTCGAAGGTGTATGTGAGGAGTCCACAAGGAGGTACATGTATGAGTGATTGTTTTGAGATTAAGAATGCACTCCACTAGATAAAGTTGTGTGTGTAAGGTTAGAAAGAAGTAACAGGGAGGGGTGATTTTTTATTAAGGTATATTAGGAGTACATAGGAGATGTATGAGTGAGTGAGTTTGTTCAGATTTAAAAATCACACTATTGTGGAATATCTTGTGTGTAAAACTAGAGATAGGTAGCGTGGGGGCATTGTGGAGTGATGGTGTATGTGGGGAGTGAAAAAAGTGGTGTACAAACTAGTGATTATGGTGTGTATTTGTGTATGGATAGGAAGATTTTTTTGTGTGTGGAAAAAACATGCGAATGAATCCTTATGGATGTCCTTACACAAATTCTCCAGAAAGAAATGCATAGGAATACATGAGATGATATCCAGGAGGTTTCATTATCATATGCATAGAATACATTAAGTGTTGCCAGACATGAATTGGACACATTTTAAACTAAACACATGATTGTATGTTTTTGTGCTTTGATCTCCAAAAATATAGTTGTACTTGAAACTAGTGTGAACCAGTGTCATACCGCAGCTCGTCTTTGAAATGTTTTAACATTAGGTCCTAGATGTCAATGAAGATAAACCAGCTGTTTAAAAGGTTCACATGTACCAATGTAGTAGTGCACATCTGTGGTCTCACACGTGATTCATGACGTGCACTTTCACTTTCACTCACTGCAAAGGTTGAAGGGGGAGAGGAAGTTGACAACCTGAAACTCGATGTCCCCATCCTTTGCCATTTAAGAAGTGTTATTTGCGAGTGCATGTGGGATTGGACAGTCGTCCTCCTAAACATGAGAGAGATCTGGAGACAAGTGCGCGGGGGAATTTGTAATGATATTTCTGGAATGATACTGTACATAGATAGGTCGCATGTATGCACAATCTGTTGTCAACCTTCTAATACTCTCCTCATGTGCACTTCGTCGGTTGGGGAGGGGGAGGGAGGATTGTATGAGCGAACCAAACGAACTGTTTTCATTCTAACTAGATTTCTTGATGAGCACCCCTTTGACACATACTCCACTTCTATCCTTTTTCGTTTGGCGCATGAATTCAGACGGAGACCACCTTGAGAATTCAGACTAAACCTTCTTTGACGGAATCCGAAGAAGGTTTCGTACACTTGTTGACTTCATGAAATCATGGGTTGTGATACATAACATAGGACATTGCTTTAAGTCTTTAAGAGTTCAATTTAAGTACATATTTTATTATTGATAATTTAAGTAGACTTGAATAGTGTTTAACCTCTAGAAAAAAACACAATTATGCAAAAGACAATGCCTGGTACTTGATAAGAAAAAGGTTAGAGGATGTGTCTTCACTCTTCTCTCTTTTCCTTGATATGATGATCCTAGTGAACATAATTTCTGGAGAAGTTTGTATGAAAATGTGGGAATCTGTGTGTCTCAGAATGTGGATGTTTGTGTGTGTCTCGGAATCTGTGTGTCTCAGAAGGTTTTACAACTTTCTACTTTTCGGTAACGCCATGTTAGGAAAGTTCTCTGAAGTCAGTTTTTTTGTTAGTTTCTAATGTACACAATTTGAGGAGTTGATTCAGATTTTCATTGTGCATAGTGTGCATTGTGTGCATAGTGTTCGCTTTGCCAAAATGGAGGGTAATCGTGTGTTTGGATACGTCCGAGTTGCCACGGGAGAAGTTGACTCAGATAAGCAATCTTGAGTGAAGTTTTGCTCAAATTCTGACTTCAGACGGGGTTTGATCCAAATTTGTCATTCGTGAACAACATCAATTCCTGTAGTAACAATTCATTTGGATTTTGGACATTCCGTACATGAGCGGGAGAGCTGACACGTCATTGTTGTTTGTAGAGCATGACAACCCTCGCAACTAACTGTGCAGCGGTTCGAGCAGCTTCGAGAGATTAAAAAACATCGTGAGCAGCTGCAGTAGTAGTAGAAACAACATAGGGAGCTACATGCTTAAGAATTAACTGTTTATGCATGGAAAATTGCATTAGAAAGCTCTTGAGGACCTCTTCTTCATGCTCCTCATTCCTCTGAGCTTCATCTTCCCTCCAGGGGGTTAATTGAATTTCTGTTGGACGGGATGGGGAGTGTCCACCCCCAAAACCACCATTTTCCTCCTCTAATAAAGAATGTATCCTCCCTCCTTCAAGAAAACATTGGGGAAAAATCCTTGTCTAAGTCCAAGAACTCTCACAGCCTGAGATTCCCTTAGAGTCCTGATAGGAAAAAAGAGGAAGGTAATGCTTGGGGAATTCTTTGAGGCCTTCCAATCGCCATGGAGAACAAGGGAGCCGAATTCAAGGAGAAAAAAGATGCACCAAAAGGACTCAAAAGGAGGTCAAGGAAGACCAGAAGACAAGGAAGAAGACAAGAGGAGTGAGGGAGGAGAGTGGGAGGGTGGAAAATCTAAGTTAGAGTTGACCCCCCTCCACTTCTCCTCACCATATGAGCAGTGCTCAAGTTTGCATAGCCTCTTTGCTTCTTCTTCTTAGCTTTGTTTTCTTAAGGTGTATAGCTTGCCTAGTACCATGAGTCACAGTTTAGAGTTTTGCCTACAATGCACACAATTGTGCCGACCATGGTGGTGTAAAAAAATAGTACGTTGTACCACGTGATCGTTCTGACTGTGGCAGCGTAGAAAAACATAAGTAAACTTTATGATTGCCTCACTGATCGTGAGAAGAGGGAGACATTGGGATGCAAAACCTCCCCAAATCTGGGGGGTGATTCCCAGAACGGTCTTCACATGCTAGTTGCATGATTGATGAAATGAAAAGAGTTGGACCGTCCAAGGCCAACAAGGCCAAGGCGGTGATGGCCTCAACACACGCCCTTGCGGACTCCTTGCGAGCCTCCACCACAAGCACGGTTGCCAAACAAAAGGCAAAATTACCACCAAATGCAACCCTCACTAAGCTTGTTGGCACCAAGAAGCATACGGAAGCCGGAAAACTGCTTGACGAGCACATTCCTGTGCATGTGGCGGACTCTATGCGCTAGAGACTGCCCGAGTGTGTACCCCGACGAAGAGGAACATTTCAATGACGGCAAAGTTGATGAGGATCGCGATCATCACCATTGTCATGTGGCAAAGTCGAGACAATTGCTCAAGAGGGACAAGGCATGCACGAGACTGCATGTACCTGCGGACAGCAGCAAGGCTCCCAAGAGCAGCAAAGGAGCCGGAAGTATTCCCATAGGAAGGTCTTACAAGGATGAGCCGGACGATGTCACCGTGAAGGCAAATTGTGATGACTGTGAGAGGCCTGCTATGCTAGCTGCCAAGGAGGTAGGGCAACTCTAGATCAGCACCAATTCTGAAACCATTTAGAGGAGTAGGGACGGATCTCTCTTTCTACGATATGGCTGCGATGGGACAGACCCACGCCCACTTGAGTGTCTTTGCTGACAAAAGCTTCCTTCGACAGGTGGAACTCCTTGGAGGCATGTATGCAAATCGTACCCTCTGGTAGTGAACAAAGCTACATATACAGTATCAGGCCCTTGAGGCTATCACTGATGCTCTGAAGACATCAGAGTTGAAGTTCAAATTTTCCAACCTAGTGGCCTACATTGGGTAGAGCATCATGGATCTCAACCTAGCCACTCACGAGGCAACCCGCCGATGTTGCAACCTCAAGCAGGTATTCCAAAGCGCGACCCAGATGTGGATTCAGCAGTGATCATAACGAGCCGTATGTGCTGATGCCACCGCTAGTAGAAGCAAGGGTTTTTCTAGGGCAATAGTAGGGCCTATCATGAACATGTCCTTCCTCCACTGTGTGGACATGTTTTGGAATGGCATAAAGGTGAACAATGAGCTTAATTACATTGAGCACATTGTGCGTCTCCACAAGGTTTCACTCAGATAGTGGGACGGCCTTGCCACGATGCGGCTTGAAGACAAGCTCTTCAAGTATGTGGTCAAGGAGTGGGGCCCGCAGCAGCCATACCTCAAGTGGTAATCCATGCCGTGGGATACTTTTTGCACTACCATGTGTAAGAAGTGGAGGAGGCATGGCGTGCCTTCCACAAGATCAAAGACTTCGAGCAGTTCAACGTAATGGTGGAGGAAATTGAAAGTTTCACCAAGGACGATGGGACCTAGAACTTTACGCACCCGGAGTGCTAGCTACTAGAGTACTTGCGTGATGGCCTTGCCAATGAGATGCTGAAGAACAAGAATTCCATGACGGTAACCAGCCAGGCTTGGACAAGCTGGAAGGTGTTGCGTGACTAGAACAAGTGAAGTAAATTTGGTAAACCCGAAGCACTACGTAGATGCACGGCCGAGCCCGCGTATACAGCAAGGTTCCATCTTGCGCATGGACACTGCAAGGGTTAGAAGTGAGCCAACTAAAAAGGTGGGATGAAGGGAAATCAGCTTGTAAACCCATCGGTTAAGAAGGTTGGTGGGCAAAATTCCTCCAACGACAAGCACTGCTGTGGCAATGACGAGCTATAGGTGGCCCGAGAGAATTACGGAATAGCCTTCCGCGATGTAATCTTTCACAACTGTTGAGGGCTCAGTGCCCTAAGGCTATTGGTGACCAGCAAGAGGTCGCGGCTCTCGTCATAGTTGTGGTACCTCGTAGGGATGGTACAACACGAGCCTGTAGATAGGGCTGTCGACACGGTCGCGGCCGCGGCAATGGGCTTGGCCGTGGAAACGGACAAGACAATTGTACAGGCTTTTCCCACCCCAGAGTGACATTAGTGGGGACCACTCAAGGGTAAAATTAGATCATGATTGTAGCTGCATGTTTCTAGATGAGGATATGATTTTATTTCGAAGAGTTAAAATTTCTCAATTGTTTTCTCTCCACTTGTTCAACCTCATTTGACACATGCTAACCAAAATTTCCCAATAAACCTCACATCTCCAGACAAAGTGCATGATCAAACATGTTTAGTGGTGCCGACACCATCCACTATGCAAATCTTGTGTTACAAAGTAATTGAAGGAAACAACCTCAAAGAAATAAGCTCATTTACACTCACGACACCTTTGTCAATGACTTCAAGCCAGTAAGATGTAAAGTCTAGAAGTTGCTAACTGAATTCACACGTAGCCACAAGATTTGGAGTTGAGTGCATGAAAAATGATAATTGTGGTACCCACAGCATCAATTCCATTTCTATCACAAACCCGGCTTGCCATCATGGAGCCTATTCACTTGGAAGAGCTGAAGCAACATGACGATGCAATTCAAAAGGACACCTAGCTGGTACTCCCGTTTACAGACTAGCTAACACTGGAGGGGGTGACTCCTTTTTAGCCTTGGATCTACCTGATTAGCAAGCCTGAAGTATGAGCCATCGAATGGTGTACTTGTCGTCCGTGAAAACTGTACAGTACCAGTGATTGCTACGTGTAAAGCACAAGTATTCATTCAAGGGTAATCTCAGAGTGTCATGCTGAAAGTACTCAACTTGATCCGTTTGACGTGGTGTTGGGCGCTCTTTTGTTTTGCAGAAACAAGGCTTTGATTTTCTTTGAATCAAAGCACTTGTTCCTTGGATAGAGATAGAAACACTTTACGTTGATTCTAAGTACAGAATTGTCACAAATCAGGCTAAAGTCCATCCCAGCTTGTCTACGATGCAGGTGAAGAGACTTACTTGACAATGCTGTTGATATGTTTTGGCTTATTTGCACACAGTGGAGGATGATGTGAAGAAAGACATGCCACGAGAGATAAAATCTCTATTCACGGAGTTCTTTGATGTATTCTTAGACCTACCGGCAGGACTTCTACCAGAACGACACATGGGCCACACCATTCAGTTACAGCCGAAGGTCACTGCCCCATTCAGATCCATGTATCATCTTAGTCCAGCATAAAGGCGAGGGGCCAAACACTAAACCAAAGGTACCTTGCAAGATGGTGGATCGAGCCAAGTAGCTTGCTATATGGTGTGCCGATCTTTCTCCTGATTGAAAGGGACAGTGAGAGACTCACTGCCTTTCAAATGCAAATGGAATCACTTGAAAAGATGGACAAATGAGTACACTAGCCCTGAAAATCCATGGCGTCAGTTTTCAAAGAAAAAAAAAACTATGTGTCAAGGAGTAGCGAGTAAGAGAGGGTGGAAGCGAGGCTTGACTTTCGAGCCTTGTGTGGCCAGCGTGCCAGCAAGCAAGCGAGCGAGCAAAGCCTGCCCTGCTTGCTTGCTCGCTGCCTAGGTCGAGGGAGAACTTGCCCTTGATGTCCATTCAACCTAATATCCCAAATGCCCTGTTTGAGCTGGGCACCTAGCGGAACACACACACAAGCAAACCTGGGTCCTGAGGTGAGTAACAAGATGCACAAGCACAGTAGAAAGATTCCAGTAAAGCAAGGTTGATCAACAATGGAATAAATCTTGAGTCTTCGATGGCGATGGAGAAGTTTGGAGCGGCTGATGTGGGTGGAGGGCATGGGACCATGCTGAGAGGAGTCAACTAGCCTGAGGGCGATCTCAGAGCACAATCCTTTAAGAGTATTTGGTCTCAGCGTGAGTCTCCACTGATCTCGGGATCACCATGCCCTGCGCACCCGAGGACATGTGTGAGAAAGATAGAGGACATGGATTAACACGCCCCCTTGGCCGAGGGTGCAAGAGGCATGCACCCCAGATGATGCAGTTGTACAGTTAGTGAGGATGATGGGACAGAATTTGTGAGTAAATCTGCAAGTTGCTCAGCACCACTGATGCCGCACACGTGAACTGCGCCCGCTTCAAATGCCTCGCGTACAAAGTGATTCTCTACGCTTATGTGCTTTGTGTGTGGATGCAACACTCCGTCACTCGCTGTGATGCGACGAGTTGCTGAGATATCGCTGTACAGTGAGACAGCACCCGCAGAAAAACCCAACTCATCCAGCAGCCGTCGCAGCCATATTGCTTCGCATGGGGCTTCCCCAAGCGCCATACATTCAGCCTCAGCCACACTTCTTGCCACACAAGACTGCTCTGTGCTGCGCCAAGAGACTGCTGTGCTCGCAAGGCAAAAAACCCTCCCGCCCCTGCTGCGTGTTTCTTTGTCACGTGCATAGTCACTGTCGCAAAAACCATCCTACAGAGGAACTTGTGATGGGGAGAAAACAAGACCCACAGCGGAGGTTTCCAGCACAAATCACAACAGTTTCAGGAGTGCCTTGTGATGACTATTGCAAGGTTGCTGGTTGAAATGAGCAAGCATGTTGACTGCGCAGGCTATGTCCAGCCGTGTGGTAGTGGCTAGATAACTCAGGCTTCCGAGTATCTGTCTGTACAGTGTGTGGTCTGCGTATGGTCCGTAGTCAGTGGTGTTTGCATCCAGTAGGTGTGCATAGACATCTGGACTCATTGGTGTGCTCTGTCAAGGAAGATGCTGTACGAGGTGTGGAAATCGTGCTGTGAGATGAGCCATGAACCGTCCTTGATGTATGGAGAAGGTGTCTGCCTTGCGGTCCCATGTTATGATCATGCCTAAGAAGTCATGTGCCTCTCCAAGATCCGTCATGCGGTAGTGTGCAGTGAGCAATGCTTTAGTGTCAGACACAAGAGTGATAGAAGGGGAAAGAATGAGTAAGTTATCCACATAGACAATGAGGGCAACCAGTCCCTTTTCTGTCCAGCAAAGGAAAAGAGAGGAATCAGACATGCTTTGGATGAATCCACCTTTGTCCAATGTGCGTTTGATTTCTTTGTTCCAACACCTTGGTGCCTGCTTCAAGACATAAAGAGCTTTAAGGAGCAGCCACACTCTGTCAGTCCCGTCCTCAAACCCTTCTGGTTGTCGTACATATAGTTCTTCTTCCAGCGGTCCATTGAGGAATGCATTTTCACATCCATTTGATGCACTTCCCAATCCTCTAGAGCTGCAATCCTCAGCAGGATGCAACTGCTTGTGTATTTTCCAACTGGTGCATACGTGTCAGTAAAGTCCTGGCCGGGGATTCGATGGAATCCTTTGGCTACCAACCTGGCTTTGTATTTTTCTATCATGCCTGCCAAGTGTTTTTTTTTGCTTGAAGATCGATTTCATGTCGATGGCCTTGCGACCTGGTGGGAGCGGGACAAGTTCAAATATCTTGTGCTCAAGCCGAGCGTTTGTTTCATCAGCCATCGCTTGTTCCCATTCTTTTGCATCAGGGCGCCCCCTTGCTTCAGCAAGAGTGGTCGGTTCAGTCTGCTCCACTTGAGGAGAATATGTGCCGACCACATTGTAAAACTGTTTGTAGTTAACCCGAGGTAGGTTTCTAGAGGACCTGCGCTGCTCCACCGGGACAGGTTCCTTGGTCTGACTTGACGGTTGAGCAGAGCTCAAAGGTCGCAGACCAGGAGGGAAAATGGTGCTCTGGCTCTGGGAGCCCTCCGAGCTTGCAGTCTCAAGATCTCTGGGGGTCAGTAAGTCTGTGAGAACAGGAGAACCCGTCTGTGGTGCGGGAGTGGGGGCAGGAGTCTTTTGCATGGGTGCTGTCCTTTGAGGAGTGAATACAGGTACACTTACGTGCTCAGGATAGTTTTGGGGTACAGAGAGCTGTAGGACATGCCTGAGGGTGAGGAATGCCTTGTATGGCATGTGCTCCAGGAAGGATGCGTCCTGACTCTCCAGAAAACAGTGACTGACCGGGTCCCAAAATCTCCATGCCTTGGAGGTATGGGACACTCCAACAAAAATGCACCACTTTCCCTTAGGACTCAACTTGTGTGGTCGCTGTTGTTCTGGAAGCCCCATGCAAGCCATGGTTCCCCAGACTCTTGCTGGACGCAAGTCTGCCCTTTCTTTGAACCACCGTTCCCATGGTGTGACTGATTTTGGCAGTGGACCTTGTGGTATTCTGTTCCACACCCAAGTGATGTACTTCACTGCCTCTTCCCAAAACCCGAAGGTGAGACCAGATTCAGTCAGAAGCGTATGCAGCGCATCTCCCAGCGTACGGTGCCACCGCTCAGCAACACCGTTCTGTTAAGGGGTAGAAGGGGCAGTAGTTTGGTGCACTATGACTCTTTTTTTCAGTTCCCCAGTCAGTGTGCCCAAGAACCCACCCTCTCTGTCCGTAGGAAGCACCTTGAGGCTGCAACCAGTTTGACGTTCAACATAGGGTATCCATTCAGCGATGGCACGCTGGGCATCAGCCTTTGAGCGAAGCAGAAATGCCCAGAGAAAGCGGCTGTAGTCATCAGTCAATGTCAGTATGTATTGTGCTCCATACTGGAGGGAGGGGAGAGGCATAGGTCCGGTCAGGTCTGCATGTACCAACTCCAGTCGGGAGATGCTATCATATTCAGACTTGGGAAAGGTTTGTCCGTGTGACTTCCCTTCATGAAATTCAGGACAAGTATTCTTCTTCAGTCCGTGTGGGCAGTCTACAGGTTTCAGTCCGTGCGCCGGTGTGTGTTTAAGTAGCTCCGTCACCAGTTCTTTATTGATGTGCGCAATACACCTGTGCAGCAGGTCAGTGTGATGTACATCCGTGCCAGTCATGATGTGCAGTTGTGGGCGTGGAGACCCTATGCATGGGAACAGTGTGAGCCTGTAGAGCATGTCAGCATGCAATGGCCCGTCTACCAGCAATGATCCACTACCATCAAAGAGTGAACATCGCTGATTCTGTGTTAGTGTGGACACGCCTGCTTGACGATCAAGTTGCCCCCCAGACAACAAGTTCACCTTCAGTTGGGGTACATACAACACTCCAGTCAGCCATATCGCCCCTCCCGGCGCTTGCAGTGCAATCGTGCCCACACCTTCCACCCGCAACATTTCCCCAGATCCCGTACGCACACCGTCAATATCATGTGCAGCATACAACAATACAAACAACCGACAATGCAGCGACATGTGATGTGATGCTGTAGTGTCATACAACCACTCATGCATGGGTAGGATGTGTGAGGTGGTGACATGCGTGCAACCTAACTTTTGACCTGCTGCTGGCGGTGCTGTTGGTGGTGTGATGGGCATCAGCTCCTCAGATGGCGGCCACACTGAGTCTGGAGCAGCCCCTCCGACTGTGGCTGTCTCTGTCTGCTCCCATGCGCGGACTGCCCAGGCTGGAGGTGGAGTCACCCCTGTGAGCATGGGAGGGGGTGCGTACATTCCCAGGTACGGTGGTGGTGGGAACAGCTGTGGCCCTGGGGGAACTGCCTGTGAGATTGGTAGCTGTGGTGGTGCACTGTAGGTCACTGCTGCAACTGGTGGATGCATGCAAGGTGGTGCCCCATAGCCGCCCTGCAGGTACGACTACGTTGGTGCTGGGATCGGAGGCTGCAGCCACTACCGCTGCTGAACGTACTCGGGCTGCTGCTGTCGCTCTTGCTGCTCCAACATCCGACACTGAAGAGTGGGGCAAGAGCACCAGAAGTGGTCTGCCTGACCACAATAACTACAAGTACGGCCTCCAAAGTTGCGGCCGCGACCACGTCCTTGTCCTCTGCCCCCTTGAGACTGGCGGCCACCTGTTCCCCACCTCTGTGCAGTGGTGGTATCCATCTGCGTGACCGCCGCAACTGCAGACTGGTGGGCGTAGGCAGTGGGGGTTGCAACACTGGACCCACGTTGCTCTCCTTTGAGGATTTCCTCATGGTTCCGAAGCTGCCTGTAGACAACTTCGAGGACTATGTTTTGGACCTCGGCAACCGGAGTACGGCGAAAGAAGTCTTGCCAAAATTTCCTTGTAGGCTTCTCCAAGGTGGAGGAGCATCGTGTCAAGCGATTCGGAAACAGAGAACGATGCCTCCAGTCCCACAATACGGCATCGCTGATCCATTGCTTCGTCCCAGTAGTCCGACACCGGTGCGCCAAGTTTGGGGTAGAGCGTACCCAAGTTGTCTTGGAGGGTCACTAGCCATCCCTTGCTCTTCCTGCCGCTTCAGCAGATACTGCCAGGCTTCATATGGCCGGGCAGCGCCACTCCGGGCATTGGTGGGATCCTCTCCCCGGCCCCCTTGACAAAATTGTTGAAGACATTATCCTTGCGGGTCTGGGAGAGCCCGCACAAGGGCGTTGTAGGCTATCAGCAGCGTCCTGTCACTAGTTTCTGCAGTAGGGGAATCGAGGAAGCAATCCTCGAGTCCGTGCTCCTTAGCCCATCAAAGAAACAGCTCCTTCCATGTGAGAAAGTCACGGGTCCCAAGAGCAGGCGGTGTGAGGTCACGATGAAAGCCGAGTCGGTCGATGTCCTGCCACGTCACCGCTACTGAGGTGGTTCCCTGGCCGCCGGCGGAACCACCCTCATTGGCACTTGGGCGACCGTCGCCTTTGGCACGGTCCCCATTGCTTCCTTGCGGCTCCGACATTGTGCGTTCAGCAGGGGCCTTCCAGCTCCTCTGCACTGGCACCTAGACTACACCTGGGCTGGCTCTCTTTCCCCCAGACCGTCCTTAGAGAGGGCTGGCGGCTTTTCTTGCGTCGCCCCTCTCTTCCCTCTTTTCACCTCTTCACTCCTCCTCTTTTTCTAGCGTTGCTCCAGTAGTATCCACAACCCTGGACGACCTCAAGGACCATGCACTAGTCGTGCATAGACTCTCCTTAGGCGCTCCAGGCCGCGTCGGCCCTTTGGGGGGTCGTCATTTTTCCCTCACGTCCTCGCAGCCACGAACTTCGCATGCCTAGATCTGTCGGCTTGTGCTACTTCTGGCCGTTGACTCAGCTCTGATACCATGAGAGACTCACTACCTTTCAAATGCAACTGGAATCACTTGAAAAGATGGAGAAATGAGTACGCTAGCCCTAAAAATCCATGGCGCCAGTTTTCAAAGAAAGAAAAACTAAGTGTCAAGGAGTAGCAAGTAAGAGAGGGGGGGAGCGAGGCTTGAATTTTGAGCCTCGCATGGCCAACGTGCCAGCAAGCAAGCGAGCAAGCGAAGCCTGCCTTGCTCGCTTGCTTGCTGCCTAGGTCAAGGGCGAACTCGCCCTTGATGTCCATCCAACCTAATTTCCCAAATGCCCTGTTTGAGCTGGGCACCTAACAAAACACACACACAAGCAAACCCGGGTCCTGAGGTGAGGAACAAGATGCACAAGCACAGTAGAAAAATTCCAGTAAAGCAAGGTTGATCAACTATAGAATAAATCTTGAGTCTTCGATGGCGATGGAGAAGTTTGGAGTGGCCGATGTGGGTGGAGGGCATGGGACCACGCCGAGAGGAGTTACGTAGCCTGAGGGCGATCTCAGAGTACAATCCTTCAAGAGTATTCGGTCTCAGAGTGAGTTTCCACTGATCTCGGGATCACCATGCCCTGCACGCCTGAGGACACAGGTGTGACAAAGATAGAGGACATGGATTAACAGACAGTGGTTTACGCATGTGTGTGAACTACAGGACGCTCAACACGCTAAGATGAAAACTTGATTCCACTTACCATGAATTGAGGACGTGTTTGACCAACTCCAAGGGGCAATTTTTTTTTTGTCCTTGGATTGGTCTCAAGGGTACCATCAAATCTGCATCGTAGAAGGTTATGTGTCTAAAACAGTGTTTTGCATGTACATGGGATACAATTCTGAGTTTTTTGCTTTGGGATAATGAACTTCCAGAACCTTCCAAGGAGAAATGAATCGAACATTTGCCAAGAAACTCAGTAGCTTTGTCCTGATTTACGTAGAAAAAATCTTGGTTTTCTCCACATCACTGGAGCACACAGAACATCTAAGCAAAGTTCTTACGATCCTTTCGGAACAGATTTTTTTTGCAAAGAGCAAGTGTAAGTTTGCACAATATACGCTTGACTATCTTGGATACATAGTCGACAAGGATGGTACCTGTGTTGATCTACAAAAGGCCCAAGCCATCATGGATTGGCCACGCCCGAAAAAAGCTTGGCAGATTCCGTCTTTCCTCAGCCTTCCAAAACAATTTTGACAATCAACGCAAGAGTATTTGACTCTGCTAGCTCCGAAAGCCAAGCTCAGGCAAAAGAACGTGCATTGGGAATTGACATTTGACTATGAAAACCCTTTCCTCAAATGCAAAGTTCTTCTATCCACAACACCCGTCTTAGCTCTTCCGGATCCATCATTACCATGGGAAGTGTAGTGTCATACGTTGGTAGTAGGACTTGGAGCAGTCCTCATGTATAATGGTCACCTAGATGCTTATGAGAACCGGAAGCTCATCCATGACGACACGCACTACACAACTGAAGATCAAGAGCTCCTCACGGTGGTACATGATTTTAAGATGTGGTGTTTCCACCTCGAGGGCAGTGAGGGTGGTGTGACGGTTGTGACCAACCACAACCCATTTGTGTTTTTCAAAACACAACTGAACCTATCAAGACAACAGGTGTGTTGGAGAAAATTCCTGAGCAAACTCTTGTTCACATGGGAATGTTGGTCAAGACGCATCAATGTGGATGGTACACTAGGCCAACAGCCTGTGGAAATTAAAACAACCACCATGTCTAGTGGTTTTTTTTGTCCATTGCGACAGCTACAATACAAGCAGCAGCTCCCCTGAACACACGCAACAACCACCCCAAGGGATAATCCACTTCAGTGAATTTGTAAACAGGATACGGATGCGATATTGTGTATATTCTTGGTTCCAAGACTCTGAAAATCTGGACACATAACATTTACTGGAGGTTGCAAGAATTCTTTGGCACAGAGAACAAGTTGTGCCAAAATCGGGAGACTCTCAAGCAAACATTATCTTTCAGGCACACTACTTGTCGGTTGCAGGTCATGTGGGACCTCGTAAGACCAAACAAGAACTCTTAGACCACTATTCGTGTCCAAGGTGCAGTGTTCATACTTGTGAGTATTTCATGATATGCGATCTATGTCTTCAAAAGAAGGCTAGTAACAAAAAGTCTGTTGGAATCCTCCGATAGCTTCCCATCCCGGGGAGTCCATGAGAGTGTGTCAGCATGGAGTATTGCTGGCCTTTCGGTCATGACACGTGGCCACAATGCAATACTAGTGGTTGAATCTTGTCACAAAGATGATGCACTTCAATCCTACAACCATTGATATAAACATAGAGGAGACTGCTTGTCTCTTCTCCAGGGTTGTTGTGAAGTTCTACAGCTTGGTGTTGTGCATAATCTCCAATCAAGATACAAAATTTTCTAGTAAGTTCTGAGAAAAGATGCAGGAGCACTTTTACAAAAACTTGCAAATACCGACAGCGTTCTACTCTAAAACTGACGGACAAACAGAGTGCATGAATTTCACTGTGGAGAAGATGTTGCGTATGTACGTGGACCTTTCTATGAATTTTTGGGACAAGTTCCTAGGATTGATAGAGTTTGCGCTGAAAAACTTAGTGAACAACTCCACTCAGTTCACACTGTTCGTGTTGAATAATGATCGTCATCCAGTGGTGTCCTCTTAACTGGTGAAGAGTAGGATTATAGAAGGAAAAACTCCTTCTGCTCAAGCCTTTGCCGACCCCATATCCTCCTTGTTAGAGGAGGAGAAGGGTCACCTTCAAGCCGCTTGATAATGAAAAATGGCATATGCGGAAAAAATTCGCATGTAGTTTGGATGCCATCTCGTCATGGAAAGGGGTACAATCATGCTCAGAATAGAGAGAGGGACGGTCGAGGGGAATGAGACATGTTTGAGAAAAACATGACAAACATGTTTTGGCCTAGAGGCCTTTGCCATATCATAATGAAAGTAGTCTCACAACTGGGCTACATGTACCTAGTGTCCGTAAAGAGATGAGAGAGGAAATGGTGGAGCGCCGGTGCTCAACCGTATTACACAGCCTGGGTCTTATCCTAGTGTCCTTTGGATCTAATCTATTCATCTAGAGGATACTAGGTGGCTTCTAAGTCTGCAAGGTGGTTTCTAAGCCAGGAGGAGAATAAGGTGGGGTAAAATTCACCTAGGCATTTGGCTTTTCGCTGAAGGTAGCTTCCTAGCCAGAAGCCTTTTGAGAAAGGTGTTCAAAGGATTTTCGTATTTGAACCTATTTTTTTGTCTTGCTAACATTTGTAAAGCCTTTGACAGACGTAGTCAGTTTTCATCTTTTGATGAAAACGGAAATTGGTGAAGAGACGTAGTCGGATTTTACTCAGGTACCCCCGTGCTCTGATCCATTTGTCGAACACCTTTTTGAGTTGGAAGAAATGAGCTCCTAAAGAGGACCTCATGAGATACCTGTGTTCTTGTCAAGAGATGAAGGCCCGACAGCAACTCCATGGATGGTGGCTGTAGTGTTGGAGGTATAAAAGTTTAAAGGATTTTGGAATGTAGAGTCATCCAAATGCCCGTCCCGTACGAACCTAGATCCTTTAGAAATCTTCAAGTTGAGGAAGTTGAAAGTTGTGTCCAAAATCACCCATGTGATTTGGATGCTTTCATTGAGCGAGTTGAAGCACTGTATGAAATTCTCTTGGCTAGCATGGCTACCACTCCAAATGATGAGACCGTCTTTGATGTAATGACAGTGCAAGAGCGGGGCTTTAGAGTTGGTTCTATGAAGTTTCGGACCAAGATAGCTCATAAACAAGATGGCAAATGCATGTGCTACCGGTGTGCCCATTGCTGTGCCTTTGACTTGACTATACGTCTCCCCTAAGCAAAAAAGTTATGCATGATCCAACCAAGGAGTTGTATCACGACTAGAGTTTTTGGATGTTGAGCTTGGTAGAGGAGCTCTTGATTGTAGCCGAGGGCCTTCGAGAGAGGAATACTGGGATAGAGGGCCACAACGTCGTAAGAGGCAAGGAGAAATTTCTGTGGTAAGATTAGCTCTTCAGTCTCAAGAAGCAATGACGTGCTATAACTGAGGTTGATTTCTTGATTTTTCAGAAGCACATCCACTTCTGAGTTTAACCATTTGGACACATTGGTGGTGATCCAATCGAACAAAGCGGCAATCTGTCGTCCGATAGGTGGAGACTTGTGTACCTTCGTGATGGTGTAGAAAGGTGCTAGCCGCCATCCATGTTGTGGTTGCTGGATGAATAATTTCAAGAAAGAGGGAGAGATGACGTTGGAGTTTGCAAGGATTTCTCAGCTTTGAAAAAGGTCATGGAGTACCTGTTTTCGATGACACTCCTCTCAGATTTAGGTGGAGGTGTCCCGTGAATACATGAGACAATATATGATGCAGGCTTCTTAGTGATGGATCACAATACCAAGGTTTTTGTTGACTGCTTTGGTGACGATGTTTTTGTCATTTTTATTGAACTCAAAGCAGTCCAGAACCATTTCGGTAGTGAATTTCCAAGCCTTGGTTTTTTTGCATCGTAGTCTTCACGTAGATCTAACATGAGGGCATCGAACTCATCTTCCAATTCGTTTTGTGCCAAAGGTGGAATCCAAGTTGGATTTGGAATGAGAAAAACAGGCTCACTATCATCATCATAAGAGTCACAAAACAGCCATGCCAAACAAAATCTGAAAAACACATCAAGGAAACATGGGATCAGCTGAGGAAGAGGAGCATGCTGGGGCCTTATGACATAGTTGAGGCCCAAGCTCAGGAGGTTTATCTCATCACGAGAGAGACACCGATTGGACAAGTTATGTATCCCTTGTTGGTGATCGTAGTCTTGATCTGGCCTGGTGTTCTCTCTGTGAGAGCCAAATCATGCGATTCACCATCTAGAAGTTGTAGCTGCTTGCACGGCTGGACCCATCTTTTTGGTTTTCTTCTTCTTGATTTCCTTCATGGAAACATTGGGACCTTCTTTTTGCCAGGCTTATTCCCTTTGTTACCTTTGCTCCCCTTGGGAGTCATGGTGTCGCTGCCGCCTTCGCTAGGGGTTTTACCACTAGCAAAGCCTTGTCAATGAGCTCTTTGACCGTAGAATCTACGGGAATGGTGTTGGCTTCCGCCACAGTGGTTTCAGCAGTGGTGCAGCGATAGTTTGCTTTGCACACAGCTGCCAGTCTAGTAACTCCATGGCAGCCGATCATGTCATGAACTTTGAGGTCCGTTTCCTTGACGAAACAATGCTTCCATTATGCACAAAACTTTGTGATGTCGTAGATGGATCCGATCATGGAGGGTGGAGCTGAAACCTGGTTGAGCTCATCCAGTTTGTCCTCCATGGTCTTTTTTACACTGATGAGCCTGGTGATGACCGCACCGCACGGCGCCATTGTGCCCTCTAGGCCGAGTCGGTGCTGGCATTATAGGTAAGCCAAGTATTTGTCTGCGTCTTTTTTGCTCCACTCGTCGGCAAGGTCATGATCGGTATTGCAGTGGAAGATGGGCAGCTTGAGACGACAGGTTTTTACCACTAGTCCGTTGGCTTTAGTGTGCATGCGCTTCAGGATGGCATTGTCAATGTAAGTGAGCTTTTTTATGTAGCTGGTTAATAGCTCAAAGTACTCATCAGTGACTTCCTTGTACTGGGGGGGGGGGGGGGGGATGGGATCCGCCCTGAAGTCCATCTGTATAGTGCCAAATAAGGAGTGGATGGCGTGGGTTTGAGAGTTAGATCATCCAGCTATAGGGATGCTGTTGTTGTTGTTGTTGGTGGTGGGTGGTAGACTTAGCATGGGCAGTAGTCTTAGTAGCGGCTATGGAGCTGATGTTGACAGCGGCGGCGTTGAAAGTGGTGGGATTCATGTTGACAGTGTGGACGTTGATGGCATCAGTTGTTGCACCTGCAGTTGCAATGACATTGGTGGAGTTTTCAGCCAGGGCTATGGAGGAGGCTGCATTTGAAGCCAACATGCACGCTTCTGCAAAGATGCAGGTGGTGTTAGACGCCTCTACTACAGTGAAAGCTGCGGCCTCGTTGGAGGCGATTACGGTGGCTGCAGCTTTTGCTTCCATGGCTGGTACATCTGCTGCATGGGCGGCATCCTCATCGACAGCTGGGTCATGAATCACGCTAATGTTGGTGGCGTTGGCTGCTATAGCAGCAGCATTGGCTGCGGCAGAAGAATTATCAGTAGCGAAACTTTTTGCCGTAGTCAGCTGGATGATGTAGGCGCGTGCATCCTCAAAGTCCTGGCATAGGGCTGCAACAGAGGGAGAGGCAACAGCTTTTGTAGCTGCGGAAAAAGCTGCAACCACTTGAACAACATGGTTGAAAGTAGCCGCAACTGATAGGGGGTTGCAAAAGAAAGTGATGAGGCGAGCACCGCTTGTCTCCTGGGACTTGCACGTTCCACAGAGCCACAAGCAAGAGTCCAGGGAAGCGTGTTACCGCATCTGGCTGTGTCAAGCGAGCTTGAGGCACGATGGGTGGCACAGCAGAAAAAAATTCCTCACCGTTCTCCAAATCAGTGCATTTCTCCATGGAAACTTTGACAACTAGAGCGGTGGATGTATCGACGAGAGGATCGGCATGTGGGAGTGTGTGAGCATGGATTTCATTACTAGTCTTGCGGTCAGGGTCTATGGCCACGATGCAATACTAGTGGTTGGATCTTCTTACATAGATGACACACTTCATTCATACAACCACTAATGTGAACGCAGAGGAGACGGCTTGTCTCCTTTTCGAGGGTGTCGTGAAATACCAATACTTTCCATTGCGCATCATCTCCAATTGAGATAGAAATTTTTCTAATTGGTTTTGGCAGAAGATGCACGAGTACTTCTGTAGTGAGTTGCAAATGTCTATACCGTTTTATCCTCAAACTGACGGACAAACGGAGGTCATGAATTACACTCTCGAGTAGATGCTCCACATGTACACGGACCTTTCCATGAATGACTAGGACAAATTCTTTTGACCATAAGTGTTTGCCATGAATTTCTCGTTGAACAAGTCCACTCAGTTAACACTGTTCGTTTTGATTAGTGGGCGGCATCCAGTGGTGCTCTCTTCATTGGTAAAGAGTGGGAGTAGGGAAGGAAACACTCCTTTTGCTCAAGCCTTTGGAGAATCCATAGGCTCTTTGTTAAAGAAAGAGAAGGGTCACCTTCAAGCGGCTCAATAACGACAAAAGGCAAATGCTAAAAAAATAAACCTTCACATCGCATTTGACATCAACAACAAAGTGTTGCTTAACAATAAGACCCTTTGGTTGAAGTCGCTAGGGGCGCAAAAACTTCTATCAAAGTGAATCGTTTGTTTCTCATTGTGGAAAACATTGGGCCAATGGCATATCACCTTTTTCTTCTGCAAAGTATGAACATACATGACGTGTTTCATGTGAGCCTACTAGCTCCACACATGGCTGTAGGAACCGTTCAACAATCGCCAGGACTCTTTGTTGCTAACGGCCACTATGAGGTCTTTTGCCTACTCCGAGAGCGTACACTTTGGTCACGCGTTGTTAGGAAATACCTCATTCATTGGGCTGGTTTTGGACCTCGACATAACTCATGGGAGTCCGAATCTTTGTTATGGACAGGGGTGGTCAACATTAGCTGGAGCGAGCTAGCAGCAGTCACGGATAGACACGTGGCAACAGAAACCAATTGAATGTGGAAAAGGTGAAAAAAAATTCCCACAAAGCGGCATTCATGGACAGTGACCATAAGGGGTTGGGGACACTCAACATGGTTGTTGCATGGACGCTCCTGTCTAAAGGTGCTAGCCGTGGTGACCAACAAGCTGTAGCTTAGGTCCACGTGCAGTACACGTGTCCGTGCTTAGTTGGTGATTGAAATGATAGATATTCTTTCACAATGTTGACGACTCATTTTATGGCATTCCTAATTGCTCGTCATGAAGTAGGACTAAGCACAGTAAGTGAGAAGGAATGTAGCAGGAGGCCTTATTTGGCCCTCCCTGTTTGTAGTTCCGAGGGGTGGCTGGACACCACCCCTTGCCACTGCTAGGACTGGCCGGTGGCTAGCCCTTTGCTAGCCATTGGCCAGCTAGTTTTGGGTTCGCAGGACGCCCGGTGGCCGGTTAGGTGATCGGCTGGCCATCGGCCAGCCACCTACTGGCCGTAGATGGAGCTGTTCGCTTGATCAATGGCTAGGAGGCTGCAAGGCCTCAAGGTCTGAGGCGTGTGGCTTCAAGCCCTTGTCCTCACTCTCTCCTCGCTGCCTCCTCATGTGAGCGACATGATGTATGTAGAGCAAGAGAGTGAGGCACGAGAGAAATGAATAGTGCTAGTGATGAACTGACGGGCGAGCCTCACATGCAACGATTTGGCACCGTCGCGTCAAAAACAAAACTTGATTTTGCTCAGTATAAATGCTGAGTTTTGTTTACAGAAAACTTATGCCAACTCACGAATTTGAAATGATAACTCCCTTGTTCGGGACCCAGATTGAGGGAGCAAAGAAAAAACAAAATGGGCATCCGTAATTTTGGAATGTTCGAGTCTCTTCGCACGGGTCATTGATGACGATTGCCCCAAGAGTCATGCGGAGGGGAAAACCCCACTAGAAAGCTCTTGACAAGATTGTGCAGACTCCGAGGATGACTTCAATGCAAGATGTTGAGAGCCGACACGTTACTCTCGGCAAAACATCTAAAACATTATTTCTGTTGAGAGATTTATGCTTCATTCACAAAAGCGAAGTTCAACACATTTATGACTGACGAGGTGCACAAATTGACGATGAGGATGCTGTAGAAACTTGGACATTTGATGGAGACTCATGTGTGTGCTATCGTCCAATCATTTTCCCTTGGAAAAAAGTATTGAAAAAGCTTGAGGGAGTCTGGAAGGCAAGAAAAGTGATTCACATGAAGCAAAAATGTGGGGTGAATGTGACTTCAGGACAAAATCAAAAACTTTAAATAATGTATGCGGCTGAGGATCTCCACGGATCTTACCGAGAAATGAAAATCTGGTCAATCATTCATAGGAGAAAGTGATTGCATCAATCCAAAGTTCACATTAACCTTGGACAAAGAACTGATGCCATGTTACTATTAGTGATTTCAGGGTGTCAACCGTTGCTGTCTCAATTCCTCAATGTTTCATGATTCTTAAGTGATTCCGCACCTCAGAGGTCACCTGTTTGAATCAATTGCAAAATTGTTCAAGATCCTTAGATTTTGCAGTGTTTGTAGTTCACAAAATAGTGCTTGACATCCTGATTTTACGTGACGGAATCAAATGTCGATTAACGCCTTGCCATGTTGCATCCGCCAGATAGCCAGACTACTTCCGACTAAGCCCTTTCGATGTGGTCACACGCCCATGTGGTCGCAGGATGAATTGACCAGTTAGCTCTGAGGGGGTGTGCAATTGCATTGGAGGTTTAACTACGATGTAAGCATTGTGATGAAGCCACGGTTTGCTACTATAATAGAGATTTTTGCACCGCATTGACGTCATTTTTTTGGTTGATTTCTTTTGTAGATATCTACGTCAAATCTCACGGCAACAAGAAGGTTTTTTTAGTATAACCTTCCTCTATTGTAGTTCAATCGCAAAAGTATCTTGTGTTTGTTATTTGAGGCCTTCTGATCGGAAAACACATCTGTTGGTGGAACTTAAACTTTCAGATAAATTGAATAGGCGTTGAAACTCAAACATCCTGTACAAAGGCAGCTCGCATTTGGCATAATGCGTTTGTTCATTTTCTGTCAAAGTTCTAGCTATGCCCGCAAATCATGGCGATGCAATACGATGTACGCAGTCATGTACGCAGTCATTTGCGTGAAGCATTTCATCACGGCCAAAAATTGGTGTCAAAATCCCAAATCACGAACATAACTCAGCCTCGACGTTGCACTTGAACATTAGCTACATGAAGATTTCTTGACAACCGGAAGAAAATCTTGACTTGCCATTGGTGAAAACACCGGTTAGTGGAGATGGTTTTTGTATTTTTGTATTCTTGGCTAGGTTCCAAAATGAACTAAAGGAGGTATGAGTTCAAACTTGAGGTTTTAACGGTCAACTAATTAGATAACCGCATGCGGGATGGGTCAATGAACTCTTCGAGGTAAGTTTTGCCTCGAAGAGTTAAGGTGTAATCTCCCGTGCGGTTTAAACTTATGAAGTCATAGTTGAACTTAGTAGTTAAGGATGGTTAGAACAACGGGTCTTGAACCTAGACCTCCCGTCCTCACGTGTCACATGTGAGAAAGTCCGTCGTGTCGTTGAGTCACAGCGCAACGGTTTGTTTTTTTAACGTTCACGCGCCCGCCCGGGCGGCGCACGCATGTGTCTTATGGGCTCGTTGCTGTGGTCTACTCCAACTGCCCTCACACTCGAACCATGGACGCTGTAAGTTGCCAAGCTACCACACGCCGTGCACTCGTTCGTCACATACGAGAGATTCATCTAAGGATCGCATTCGTCATACGTGAAGTTCTATCTTCCCTCATACTCCGGATATTCTCTCGACTCAACCGTCTGCGCATGCACGATGGTGCATTCCGAGGCCATGACTGGGTGCTAGAGCTCCGACGTAGACAACCCCTATGCTCGTACAACATGTCAAGAATGACAGTGTTGATGTGGCGTGGCATCCCCACCAACTTGACCATGCGCTCGACGTTACGGGACACGCAACTTGGAGCTGATGAAAAAGTACTCATTTGGCTGCAGTGGGTGTGCCATGGGTTATCCGTGCAAGAATTAATGGAGTGGTTTCAACGTGGAGCTGCCACAATCCACCGCGTGCTTTGTGAAGTTGTCAACACCCTCATCAACCTTTCGCCACGTGTCATTCCTCAATACCGTGAGGGTGATCCACCATTCGCCGCTTGGGTCGGACATGCAGACTACGTAGTGTACTTTGGAGACTGCGTCGGAGCAATTGATGGAACGCATGTTCCGGCGATTTTGAATCATGCCCGTCGGACTGCGTACATCAACTGCCATCACCTGGTTTCGCAGAACGTGCTGGCCGCCTGCAACCCAGATTTATGTTTTGCTTTTATTATGGTAGATTGGGAAGGTTCAGTGCATGACCCTCGTATCTTTACAGATTTGCTTCGATGTGGATTTTGACTACCCGCCGGGAGGTACGTTCTCGCTGATGCACCATTCCCAGAGGGGTTTGGTTTGATGCCGCCTTATCGTGGAGTGCAGTATCACTTACAGGAGTTTGGACAAGGAGGACTGAGATCAACAAACGAGGCCGAAGATTTCAACCTGTGCCACGGATCTGCAAGATGTGTCATTGAACGGTGCTTTGGTATTTTAAAAGCAAGGTTGATAATATTGCATGCATTACCTCCATATGAGACACAGTTCCAGTGCCAGTTGGTCTACTCCTGCTTCGTGATGTACAACCTACTACAACAGAGACATGACATGCAGTTTCTGGGATTGACAAATCATGTACCACCACTGGACACAAGCATGGTGCCAATTCGCATTAGACATCCTGGTCTTCAGCATGGTGATTCGGTTATTAGGAGATTGTGATCAACTATTGCAAGTGACATGTGGGATGATTACGAGGGGCATGTTGCGGAAGACTCATAATTTTTTTAATTTTTTCTCTTTTTGCAGTTAACATTGGACAATTGCAAAATACAAATGATTAATAAGGATAATGAAAGCAAGAACAATGAATCCACTAATCCTCACATTGATCCTCTGTTGCCTGCAAACAAGCACCAGCATCACCACCATCACCATCCTCCTCTTCCGCGCGCTTCTCCCACTCTTCGATCTCCACTTCCTCATCCTCCTTGCCTTCCTCCTCTCCACCCTCCTCATCTTCCTCCACGTTGTCTGCATGGCCATCATGTCCTGGCACACGGTCTAGCACTATGTTCAGGACACGCGCACGCAGCCCCCCCTTGGAACAAACGTACAACACTCATAACTTGTCCTCCTTCTGCAGCATGTCTAATAACTCCAGCTTGTCATCGTCGGTCATGGTCTTGTTGAAGGTGACGTCCTGAACAGCCATGGCCCATGACGTTTTTGAACTGTCATCCTTGATGACGCACTTTAAACGCACAGCATTCTTCACTAACCTCGCAACTTTATCTACTTGCACATAAAAAGAATTGCGCTTTACCACACGGACGTCATCTTTAACAGCTTTTCTTTTCTTCCCCAACCATGTGCGCTTCTTCCGATGTAAATGCATTCACACCCACGGCTTTGTTCTGAATCCACAGTGATGTCACTAAATCGAACACGGGAGGTTCTTGCCCTGCAGCCTTGCAGCCTTTGGATTGTTACGAAATTCCTCCCACTGAGCCGCATCATGTTCAATAGTCCAACATATACAATCAATTCTGTTCCCACTCTTACCAACAATGTCGTAGGAGATGCGCCAGTCCTTGGCGAGGTTGTTGCACCGATGACGTACCTGCTCCGTTGAAAGTGTCTCACTGGTCTTCAGCATCTTTGAAAACTTTGGCGCCAAAACAGCGTGCATTTTTGTCTACCAACCACGCTGAGAGTCGCAAAACTCAGCAGCATACTCGTTTGAAAGCTCCAAAAGCAGGAATTCCTTGTCGTTCGTCCACCAATTTTTACCGAGTCCGCCAATGGAGTCATTGGTGGCATTGCTTGAGCTTGAGGCAATTGACAGCATTAGTGCGTCCGCCTGGCTGGTGGTGTCATTTACGTCACCAGCATGGGCGTTCGGACCTGATTTTGCGACGACCTTGGGGCTGCTCGTGTGCTCAACGGCGGCGTAGTAGTCCAGCAGGTCGTCGTCCCACAATGGCAGAGATGGAACGTGAACCCTGCACAGAAAATCCGACCGGCTTTCATCACCGACTAATGGCGCTCAGTTGAATGCGTCGGCAGTTCCTGCTAGAGCGGATGGTGACGGAGCATTGCATCCAAGGCACATGCGCTGACAAGCAGCCTCATTCATTTCGCGTATGTTGTACCGAAGCCTCTGCGCGCGTGTCCCAAGAGGGAGGGAGGACATCTGTGCGATCATGGGTGTGGACGTGGCAGTAGCTGCTGTGTTCAAGGGGTTTGATGCACTGGATGACGTGCAAGCGAAGTGTCGGTGAGGAGGATCCATGGTGGTTGACTGAACGAGAGTGACTGATAGTGAAAAATGACTAGAGCTACTCAGTATAGAAAACAACATAATCTGCATGCAGGCACGTGGCTCGAACAGCGCTTTGAAGAAGACGGTCACGTCGCGTTGGCAATTCCTTCACCCGTTTGAAGTTTTGAAATTCAAACATTCAAACAACAAAAAGCACACGTGACCGTATAGTCCAATGACGAGCCTTTTTTGTCAAAGAAAATGAATACGTCAAGTTTACCCCAAAAATCTAACTGATTAGTTGAGGCTAGTGGCGGCCCAGTCAACTAAGTTGATTAGTTTGAACTAATTAGGTGAAAACCCGGATCGCGAGCCTCCTTACCTTATTAGTTAGGATTATCCTCTTGCTGGCACAGAGGATACAACACCAGACTCTGGCACAAGAGGTTGGGGGTTCTACCCCTTGTGGCTGGAAGTCATTCTGCTGGCTTGTCCTGGGCAGCTCTGGCTCTGAGCAACCCATCTGCCTTGTCTCACCTCTCTGGGCAGTGCTAGGGGCACAGTCCCCTCCTGCCTTACCTTGAGGGCAGCTCTGGGGGAGTAACCTCATCTGCCAGTTGATAGGATCCGGAGTGGAAAAAAAAAGGAAAAATTAACTTGGACGGAATTTGATTGCGAAGATTTGCGACGTCGCAAATGCCTCGCAACTCAGACTGCCGGTCGGCGAGCTTCACGGGGGTGTTCGCGTCAGCTCGTCACTTTTGCTCCCGCTCGATTTCTCTTACCGCATACCTAGGGGGTGAACCGGTGCTGTGATTTTGCTGTTGATTCTAGGGCTGCATCGATTTGGCACCTAAGTTATGATTCTTATGTGATTCTATCATCGAGAGGGAACTGGTTTCAATCAGTGGGACCTGGCTGCCATGTCCGCAACTCTCACGGGTTTACCCCTTCCGATATTGGCAGCTGAACGTCCTGATTTTGTGAACGGATCCTTCTCCGATGGACCACCCCACCGCTACGCATCTCCCAAATAGTGTGACGTCAAGAGGCGTGCAAATTTTCGACCAATTTCCGGCAGGTTTGGAAATTGTTCTTGACCTTCGATGACTAAGTAGATTGAGCAAAACCATGTTTCGCACAGGTTTATAGATGAACGTCTTCGAAGTGGGTCTTAGCTTTGTGTCTTCCTTTCGCCGCACTTAAGATGTTTCCCAGACGTTGGGAACCCAGCCATGTAGGATTTCAGGGCGATAAAATCACGATGAATCAGCGGGAAACCTTTGATTTATCCTTTTGTTCTGCTGCGACATTTTGGCGCAATCACAAGCGTTTGCAAGCGCTCGCAGATCGGATCGCCGCACCGCCTCCCGCTAACCAAACCGGCGGGTTCATGGAATCAATAGCGAAATCAAAGCGCTGGTTCACCCCCCTAATAAGTTCAGTTCGGGACCCAGACTTGGTAGTCCCCGGTGAATTTTCTCGATCGCGCTGCTGTGACGTACGTTCCCCCCTACGCTGATCAGATGGATGCATCGGTCAGGAAGACGGTGGAGTCCTCCATGTTCAAGCTGAGCTATCGCAGTTCACCATCGCGAAGACCTGTCCGACTGGGCTATGAGATGTGTCCATATGCGGTCCAAACACATGGATGCAGGCTTCAAGCAAGGTGTCTCAGAGATCATTGCCTCCCACATGTCGTCTATAACCCGCCTATGCTCTGAATGGGACGCCATGAAAGCCAAAATCAAAGACTTTGCCTCACATTTCAGAAAACAAGAGGCACGACGTTGCCATGCAACAATACACCACCTTCAAAACCTCATATCAAACCTTCGTCGACATGCCGGTCGACCGCTCCCACCACAAGCTGCGGAGCGTACTCGTGATGGCCTGTCAAAGGCCCAATGCCAACTGAACTCGTACCTACAGGACGACATCGACTTCCTATACCTAAAAGCACAGACCAACAAACTTACTGATTCTGAACAGCCCTCGGCCTACCTTACCTCCAAAGTGCATGCACACAAAGCACACACATGCTTCTCTAGCCTGCAAGTCTCTGAAAACAACTATGCGACAACCCACGAGGACATAACCAACCACGCCCGCTCCTTCTTCTCAAACCTCTTTGCTGCGCACCCCTCTGCCGCCCAAGCGTGCAGGGCCCTCTTCTCGTTCCCACCCCCAAGACTACCACCCTACGAACGATCCTCTGTAAGCAGACCCTTCGTTAGTGATGAGCTCAATGCCGCTCTTAAATCACTCCCGCCTAGCAAATGCCCCGGGAACGACGGCCTCACTCACGAATTCTACCTTGCATTTTGGGATGATTTATCACCACACCTCACTACCATTGCCAACACAATCCTTAACTCTCAACAATGTCCACAATCTTTCCTGTCAAGTGCTACCATCCTCATTCATAAATCAGGAGCAACAGATGACATTGCAAACTACCGTCCAATCACCCTCCTGAACACCGACTACAAAACTATAGCAAAAGCCATCACCTTGCATCTCGCACCTATCTTACCCACCCTTATTCACAAAAACCAAACAGCCTTCATTAGGCACCGCAATATCTACCACACACTTGGTACCCTTCTGGACCTCCAACAACATCTCATTGACTCCTCCCAGCCAGGCCTGGCTGCAACTATCGACTTGAAAAAAGCATACAACTCCCTTAGTCGGCCATACATGCTCCAAGTCCTCAAACACTTTGGCCTTGAAGGAGCAATCACATGTATCGTAGAAACCACCCATACAAATACATCGACATCCCTACTAATAAACAACCACTTGACCGACCTGATCCGGTACAATCTGGCATCAGACAAGGATGTCCCCTCGCCCCAATACTCTTTCCCCTCTCCCTTAAGCCGTGGCTTACCAGCCTGGGAATGGGCTGTCTCCCGGGTATCACTCTTCAAAATTAAAGGATACTGCGCCCTACCCGCATGACTGTACATGCCTTGGCATACGCAGACGACATCACCATCCTCCTTAATGACGAGCGAGAACTCCACTACCTTACCTCCTCACTCGCCAAGTTCAAAGCTGCCTCGGGGTTAGAACACAACCCTACCAAATCAAACCACTTCCCACTTGGTGCTACACCACATGCTCCCGCATCTTTCCCCACCCCTTTCCCATGGAAAACATTGCCTGAACGCATCCTTGGTGTATTTTTCACACCCAAAACAAGTAGCTCCTACACGTGGGACCCCCTACTCGAAAAACTCGTGACAAAGGCAAACTCAATGTCCGCCATGCATGCCACATCGCTAGCAAGAGTCACCCTTGCCCAGACATACCTCCTTGCTTTGATCGTGTACCATGCTACCATCCCCCCCCCCCCCCCCCCCCCCCCCCCCCCCCCCCCCCCCCCCCCCCCCCCGCTGACCACATGCACTGTGTTCGCCGCATCGTACACAACCTGTTTCAGTATGTCAACACTTACCAGGCCTAAAAGCCTTGGTGGAATGAACCTCCATGATCCAGCAATTAAGACCAAGTCCCTACATGTGCTATCGGTTCCAAGATGTGTACTTGGACCAATAAAGTCATGGAACATCCTCGGTCTGAGCCTAATCTCATACCCTAAACACAAACCTCTTCCAATCCTTTCTGCCCACCCCCTCATCACACAAAAGATGGAACTTAACCCTCGATGGAAAGCATATATAGATGCATACCACGAGGTGTTCAGCCCCATTGCCAACGCCCCCCTACTCCCACACCTTCTCTTGCGTGAAAGATTAGCATTCAATCACGAGCTCACTCGTGAAAACCTTCAACCCTTTGGCACTAGAAAATGCGACGACGTTCTGCTCACAATGACTATGTCGGACATCCTCATCCCACTGGACGGCAGCAGACATCGTCCCCTAACTGCCGATGAGGTCAGAGACTGCTTCCCGGCTGCTCAGGCTCATACTCTCCTCAAAGTCATCCATGCCCTCCCGCAGGACTGGGTACATGTCTTGGAGAGGACTGGCCCACCAAATCCCGAATTCGTGGCTTCTCTCAGTCAATGGTTTGTGCCAATAGACCTTGAAGCTAGTGCAAGTCCAACAACGGTCCTCAGATTCAAAGGCATTGAAATCAATAGCCTGCTATGTACACATTTCACAACTCATGATCGTTTTTCACGCCCTGCAGGAGCACCCTGCCTCTACTCCCCAAACGATGTCTCCCCAATCAGCCTGCTTCCCTGGACGAAAGACATAGACACTCCAGGGCAGTTCCGCCACTCATTGATCCATTGTCCATACGGCCTCCACCGTGTACACGAAAAAATAGACTCGCTTGCCTCTCCTAGAGCATGCCGTCTTGAGCTTAACAAGGAGCTCCTCCCGACCACATTAGCCGACCCATGTGTGGGATGGACCGCCCTCATGGGCTCTACCCCCCCGTGGACTGAGGTTCTCTCCAACATCCATGATGCTTGGACCCCCCCCCCCCCCCCCCCCCCCCCCCCCCCC
>SZWC01004240.1:104634-128782 GCA_023375785.1 Penium margaritaceum
CCCCCCCCCCCCCCCCCTTTGCTCATAAGGGGCCCATTGTGTTCAAGGGGGGATGGGCTCCCTTTTTCCTCTCTCCTCACACCCCACCTCCCTCCTCTCTCTCTTGCAAGGTATGCTGCTGCCTTTGAGCGTGGTAGCTTGCCCACTGTCGCACGTAGGGGCCCATGCCTGCGGCAGTTCACCAACCTTGCGAGGTTGGCGGCGGAGTCCCACACTACCTGAAATGGTGCCTACACCGTCTCTCTTAAGAGTATGATGGGCTCTTTCCTGAGTCGTTGCCAAAACACGCTTTGGGGTGGCGTGTGCAAGGTGCGATTGGGGTTTATTTCCTCCGTGGGGTAGCCCAAAAAAAAGAAAAACAAGGGGAAAGTTGAACACAAGGGTGCAATGGGTTACATAGTATACATAGTAATTACAGAAATAATATGTGAAATGACTGGAAAGAGGAATTCCGGACTGTGGTACATTTAACGTGACATGAGGGTACTCTGAACCAGAAATGTTACACATTGGGTGACATTGAGAGAACTTTGTTGTGAAATCGTTGAAATACAAAATGTATGGAGTTGCGTTTGTACTCAAGCAGGGGCAGGGCTCGGTTCATGGCTTTGAACGAGTACGTTCAGTAGTGCATACACTTGTGTTAGGGTTCCACAAGTGTGGTTCAGTCTGATGAGCAGGGAGCAGCCGCTCCCCGCTGCAGAGCGGCCGGATTGGTTTGAGAGCAGCGTCCTGAAGCGGCCTTACGTCACGTATTTGAGAAAAAGTTGACATGTCTGTCTCGAGTATGACGTCCTTGTTCCCTGTTATGCGGACAAGACATGGATGACGTTAGTAGTGAAGCTGGCGGGAGTCATGATTCCGGTGCCACATCGCCGTCTGCTGCAGAAGTGGGAGGCGATGGAGCAAGTGCGACAGGAGCCGCAGGTGATGAGGAGGTTAGGCCGCCTGCTAGCAGTTTCCGCGGCGCTGTTTGCAGAATTCCCCAACTTCCCTGGCCCAGTACTCCTCGGGCAACAATTGCGTTTCGAAGATTAATGGAACAAGAAGCAGAAAAGAAGTATTGCGATGATATGGAGGAGGCTTTGAAGAAGGCCAGAAAGATGAGAACAAGGAGGATTTGTGAAGAGCACATATCCTTAGAGACGCCACCAACAGGATATACTATGCAACAAGTGGCGTCCATGCCTCCTTCGGACCGTCACAGATTGGGTGAAGTGGTGGGAGACGAGTACAAAGACACGTTTCAACGGTGTTTGGACGTCAACGCTGCAAAGGCACATGCAGCTGCACTAGGAAAAGTTCTGTCATGGAAGGAGGTTGGTGTGCTGCCAATGGATGCTCGAGTGTCAAGTGATCCGCCGCCATTTGGCAATGTGCCCCGGTGGCCTCTCCGTGGAGATGGTGTGGAAGTGGTACGGCAAAGTGTGGTGGAAGATATGGTGGAAGCAACTCCCAGTTTGGTGACCTCTTCACAGAAGGGAAAAGAATTTCATGCACAAGCGTTGAGACTAACTGGACGTGATCCGAGGGAGTGGGTGAAATTGAGTGAAGCAGCAGGCTTTTTGGAAGGAGAATCAGTGCTGATGATGCCGAAGGGAGATGCTTCCCGAGACTGCAATACAATGATCAGAGTAGGCGGCAAGATCTTTACTATCCCGCCACAGTGTGACCGATTGGAGAGAGGGGATTCGTTCAAGCGTCATGACATGAGGGTGGACTGGAGAAAGAGTGGGTGTGAGGTTCCGCTGGGTCGACAAGCCCAAGTGTTACAAGAAGTTCCAAATGCTCCGGAGGACAGATTTGTGGAGAAGCAAGATACAGCAGCCTTGCAGAGGAGGGACGACCTGAAGAAGAGGTATGATCTGGAGAGAAAGTGGCAAGAAATAAGGCGGAAGCATGTGGTGTGTGTGGATTCGGGCGGGGACTTGAAGGCTCGTGCAGAGTTGGAGCGACAAGTGACAGAGACATGGGAAGATGAAGATTTCGCGAGGATGCAAGACATGTATTACAGGATGTGATGTACATGATGTGGACATTAGTGCATACCCCTGTTGACATGTTGGTTGTTGACGCAATGTGATTTTCTTCTGTGTGTATGGTGGACATGATGCAGGTCGGCGGTTGAATGGATCGGGTACCTTTGGAGCGAACGAAGGCCGTGTGGAGGGAATTGGACTGCAAGTGGCTTGTCGTTGTTGTGTCATGTCTAGAGTCTTGTTTGCAGATGTCAGAGTGTTGGCTAACATGAGATTTTGTTCTTCTGTAGGATCAAGGTGCAGACATTGAATGACTTGCTGAATAGCAGTCCTGGTTTGGTTCAGTTTTCAGATGATGCGCCGAAGGCAGTTGACGTAGAGTTCCAGGTGAGGTGCTTTGCTGTCCATAGGGGAAGATGACTGAACATGGGGAGCGCATTTTATGCGTACCTCTATCATGGTTTTGAGGGAGGGCTGGTGTGGCCCCTGGAATTGGAGATGCTGGTGGACAACATAGCACATTATGGCAGTGTGTTGTGGAGGCAACGTAAGCAAGGACTGAAAGGTTCTGAACCAGCTAGAGTGTGGCATCAATTTCACGACAAGCAGTTTCCATCGAGTACGTGGTTGCGTGTGTTTGTGTGGGAGCCAACTTTCTGGAACACACGGTGGAACAGAGATGCCACTACGAGTCTACCGTCGCCATCATATCCGTTATGGGCAAAGAGCGTGAGTGAGGCAGCAGTGGAAACTGCTGCCGGTATACAGTCAAGTGTGCGGAAGGTGGCAGGGCTGGTCATGGAGTTTTTGGCAGAGAAAATTTTCAACACTCTGGGTGCTGCTCAAAAGCAGGTGGCGCAGGCCACGGTGCAGCGTTCGTTAAAAGGCACTTTTGTGGACCTCGTTGATGCTGCTAGCACGGATGCTGATGGGAGGCGCAGAATGGCACAGCTTGGCGTGCAGCGGCAGAACGGGCTGAGAACTGATGGGGAAAGGTTTTTACAAGGAGATGAGATGAACGAGGGTGAGGATGGTGAAGGTGGCGGTGGCAAGAGGTGGAGGATGATGTAACTTTGTGTGGAAGCTGAGTGGTTGGTCATGTTGTGATGTGTTGTTCTGAACTGAAGTCTTTGATTTGTTTGTCTCTTCTTCGTTCCAGACATGCATGTGACAAGGGTGTTCAGATGACAAGGTGGGAGAATGCGTATTTCTACTTGTGTTGTCTATGGTGAAGCGTGATGTGTTAGACATTGAATTTGTGCGCCAGAATGGGTGCAGTCGTGGGTGAAGGGAAACAATTGTGAGACTATTACAAACTTAGTTGAACGTGTAACTCTGATTGCAATACATTGAAGTGAAGGGGAAATTAATGGATGAAACATGTCCACTGTAGTATCTGTGATTGTGTGAAGCACATGAATTGCACATAATTGTGAGTGTAAGGCACTTGTACAAGTCGATGTTAATTCCATGGTTGATCTGTTATACGCAGGATGGTGAAACAGAGTGTGGTGAATGTTGGCACCAATGATGGCATAAGACCACTCCGGGTTGGGTGATCCCACAGTTAGCTGTGTGATCACCTCACACACCTCTGGGTGGTCTTATGCCACCCGGAGTGGTCTTATTCCATTCATGTCAATGAATGAGATTGAACAATGGCATAAGACCACTCCGGGTTGGGTGGCACGGAAGGCCAGCCAGCTAACTGTGCATATTGACATGAATGGAATTGCACGAAGACAGTGAGGTGTGTGCTGGCTTCTAAAAATGATCATCAACACGTCGCATGTGGTCTTCCATGCTGGTCCAAAGTTGTCTTTGCGTGAGTGTGCAAATCCATCTGGGGTCTCCTGTTCGTTCAGAAACCTTCCTTGTCTTCAGCGCAGCTAACGTTGGTCATGCCACCATCCAAAGAAAGCTATCATCTCGACAGAAGCCTGTTCTTGATAGCTTTGTTGCAGAGAAGTACCAATAAGGGTCATGTTTCCCTTTCAGGTTCCTGCCAGGGATTGCGGTGCTGTTCATGTACTTGATGCAGCAGATGTAGTATATGGCGGACGCTGCAACCAGTGTATCCCGAAAAAGCTCGTTGAATGTCTGTCCAGTACAAACATTGATGCACAAGGAGATTGACGGATGTAGAGGCTAGAAGTGAAGCTGGAAGAGCAGCAGTTTACATTTGGACATGAGTATATTGTTCCAACTTACCTCGATGCATGGTTGGAAATGTGTTCTTGGTGGCAGTTGTCGATTTTGAGCTTCATCTGCTAGGAAAGTTGCGATGCGCCAATCCCAAAGGCTTACTTCATCCGCGAAGCCTTCCTCGTCCATCAGCAGTGAGTCTGGGTCGTGTGGCGTCGTCGGGAGAGGTAGCGTGATTAGAGCCATCGGTGCTTGTGCGGAGGCGGCGGAGGCCGTATTCGTGAGGCACTCCGCACACCAACTGTTGGGTGGAGGTGGGACATTTGCAGCCACGAGGTGGCCGCAAGGCTGCCGGCACCTCTGCTTGTGTGAGGAGGTGTGACATTTCCGGCCTAAACGTGTGCATGTGCATTCGTTGTCATTCGGGGCGCTAACCGCAACGATGTCCATAGCATCAGGAGGGCGATGTTGAGGTGTTTGGTCGCTATCACAGTGGTGTACCGAGGGTTGATGGTCATAGGGAAATAGATAGGAGGAAACAGGACAGTTGTTGAGGAGGATGTAGTTGGATCGTCACATGTACATCACTCTTGTGTGAAGTACATGAGCATACATGAATATAGCTGTACGCAGTTCAATGGAAGGGTTGTGGGGGTGATGCCATCCGGTGTCCAATGGCCGATTTGCTTGGGATTACGTGTCTGGCGTCAGGATGAGTAGGTTTTCTCGGTTGAATTGTCCGGTGATGTATGTATTGAGAAACGAAAGGTTCCGAGGGGGGGCGGAACCACGATATTTTTTGGTTGTAACTAAAGATGAGGTTTGACGTGGCACCAGGTGCTGTCCAACGGCGTGGCCGAGTGACAAGGTGGACTTGAGTCGTACGGTGACATCATTGTTATAGTAGTGCAGAGGCATGGTGTCCGGTTGATGTCGTTGGAACAGATTGCTGAGTAGGTTGTACATGTCATGCAAAGTCCGACGTCGTTGTGGATGGAGACTGTTGTTTGACACTTGGCGTGTGCCCAATGAACGTATTGCTGTTTACCGTCAGATTTCTGCCATGTCCATCATACAAGGGATTTGAAGTTGTTTTGAATATAGTTCCTTCATGAAGCTCCGGCTTTAACGGTGTTGTTGGAGGTTGCATTCACAAACGGATGAAAACATTGTGGTGCAACAATATTTTGCATATCACATGTGGCGTATGGTGTGGCGTGTCAATTATGTGTGGCCGTCATTGAACATAACGTCCGATGTGTCATGCGTCGTGGTTCTTGAAGGTGGACAGATGTGGACGTCGGATTTGAAAAGATATGGTGACTAGTTTGTCAGTGCAACATTGCGGATTTGAACATAGTTTGGTGGTGGTCCGGTGCACAATTGAGAGAGATGTGTGAATGAAGTACTTGGGTTCAAACATTGGTAATTTGAGTTATGGTGTGGAGTGGCATCACTTGGGGTAAGCTATTGGGAGTTATTCATGTTTACACGATGTGGTCCGATTGTCTGGCGTGTTGGTAGTGGCCGTGCGAACGTCGTGTTTTTGGTAGGCGAGCACTGACCTCTTCATTGGTTTGTGATCCACGTGGACTATGTGATGGTAGGTGTTACGAGGTGCGATGATGTGGGACATTCCGGGTGTTTATCGCGAGGGATGTGTATACATGAGTTTGCCATTTGCGGAATCATGCCATAATTTAGTATTGCAGCAATAATCTACATGTAGATTATTGCTGCAATCGCTCGAAAGCTTGCGGTGTTGTTCATTGTTAAATATGCTGAGTACCTACTGCATATGGTGTACCGAATGTCCGGGGTTTTTGGATTTCATACACTCAATGTAGGGAGAGAACCTGGTAAAGGAGGTTGACGATGAAGGTTGATGGAACGCGGCTTCGTTCTTGGTATATTTGTACATGTCTACGTCGTGGTCTGACGATATGGTCTTGATGTACGTAATGTTGTGGGCAAGATGAGTTCAAGGATTGAACCTTTGGTATGTTGTTAGTGTTATGTAGCTTCGATGACAATTTGGAGTTTGTGGAAGGGAGTATGATCGCACGCAGTCGAGTTCAGGGAAGCATATAGTCCGATGTCGGCATTGTTAGTACCCTTTTGGCACGCAGCGTAGTTGCGTGGTTCCTGCTGTTGGCGGAGCTCGTACGCTTGGAGGACATCTGTTGTGGTCCCTCCTGCGATGTGCAAGGTACGTAAGCACACAGGGACTCAGACACATTGCTGAAGAGGAAAGTACGAATGCAATTCGCTGAAAGTTAGAACTGTCGTGTGCTGGGTGTGGACGTGACTAAGGTGAGTAACAGAATTGAGTTTGATATACACAACATTCCGTGAATTTGACTGAGGTGCGTCTGTCCGACATCCACGTGTCATGAGGATTGTATACATATCGTCGATGGATTCATATTAAAAGTCACTGTTTTGAGTCCCAGGCATCAAGGACAAAGTGTATCCAACAGGACAACGACGCCGATCCTGTTGTGCGTTTCCTTTTGGCGAGCTTGGTTTGTTTCACATTTTATGGTACGTTGTGTTTCCCATTGCCGCGAATGGTTGGTCTATGTTTTTGCTCTGCTTGTGGTGTGTCGTGGATGTTGTGTTCATTCCAATATGTGGTATGTTGTGTGTGTTAACAGCGGGTGGTCAGTGGCACTCGGACATCACGTGTAGCGATGGCGGCAGAAGCACCACGCGGAAGGCTGGAGGCAATTACTGTACCAAGTGGATGTGACGGTGAGAAGTTAACGTTTGTGATGAGGAGGAAGGCTTGTGCATTGGATGGGAACTCATTGTTCCGATGTTTCTTGTGGATTTTGTTTGGTACAGAAGATGAGCATATGCAAGTACGAGGGAAGGTTGTGATCTTTACGTTTGAACATTTCGACATTGTTGAACATTTGTTTTCAGCTGCGCATAGCTTCCATTGTCCTAATGCATGGCCGTATGTGGCTTTCATGGATGATATTGGTGTATGGGGTGGGTTGACAGAGATTTTGTTGTTGTGTGCAATAATGAATTGTGCCATGTTTGTGTGGAACAATGATCAAACCCTCATGTTCAAGTGTGGGCATGGGATTGTGACGTCCGCATGTTTTCACATTGTGTGTGCTGAGTGTCATTTCGACATTTTGGGAAGGGATGAGAATGCTTGTGGAAGGAAGCTCAGTGTGGTGCAGCAAATTATTCGCTCAGTTCAGTGCTTGAGCGACAACATTGTACAGTGTACACACATGCTTTTCCCGCCTGAGGTTTTGGACGAGGCAGATGATGGAGATGGTGATTTTCAAGATTATCACCGATCTGGACCGACACATATCTGTTCTGTTGCACATGGTGTATTCAGTCTGCAGCGACCATTGTCACTGTATGACATGAGTCCTGCTTTGTTTGGATGTCCCTGGCATATGCAATGTGTTGGTATTCGTGGCGACAGAAATTGCATATTTCGAGCTATATCTGTGGCCATCCATGGATGTGAAGAAAAGCACATGGACGTACGCATTGAGATAGCTCCATGTGCATCTATTCATTTCAATGGCTTCAGTGTGCCGTTGGGTACAAGCCATTGATGGACTTGGGATAGTAGGCAGGCATACCTGAACCATACTTGTACAGATGGGACATGGGGGTCCTTTGGTGAACTGCTGGTAACTGCAGTCTTGTACAGATGAACTTTATTTGTGCGGCAGAGTGATGTCCGGCTCTTCCATTGTGTTTTCTTTTCACGTACCATTTTTGGCCCATGTGTGCATCTGAAGTACAATGGGAACCATTTTGACGTACTTCAGTTGAATAATAATGGCATTCTGTGTGGGACTCGGGTAAAGCCGCAATGTTTCCTACGCCGAGAGCACCACAGGTCCTCACATGTTTTCAAATGACATGATGTTTCGGTTTTCTGCTAGGCTGGATCTTTCATCGCGTGAAAGCGGGAATGCCGTCCACCTTCGTCCTCGGACAAATATGAATACTGAACGTGTACCTCCAGCATCGCGTGTTGGAGGAACGGTTTCTTCAAGTCAAGGAACGAAAGCAGTTGGGAAGTTTTCTTCATTAATGTTGGATGTTCTGAATGAGAATCTCCCATTGAGTACAGTAACAAGTGTGTAATCAAGTGGTGGTCCTCAGAATTGACCTGGCCCTGAGTCTTCTTTTCCCAGCAGCGAACGAGAGGATGGCAAACCAGTGATGAAACGTCATCGTTTCACGTCAAAGGAAACATTGTATTGTGACATTGAGAAGGAGGTGAAGGAGAAATTCAGTCTGTGCTATGAGTCAGTGGGTTCGAAGTTTGTGGGTGTGTGCGAAGTAAAGTCAAAACGTGAGATAAAGTACAAGTGCCAAGTTTTGAATCACCAGTATTACGGCTTTTTTGTCATATTTCTGCTGCGGTTGATCGCGAATACTTGCTCTTCACGCTCGGTGGATTGATGTTCCGCCCAAGAGCCAATTTTCCACAGCTTTGACATTTGTTCGTGGTCAATGACCAGCTCATTCAAAATGAGCTCTTCCATGCGTTCATAACCAATGAATGCTGGGAATGTACAGTACATACACGTAGGAGAATGGATGTTGATGCCTACTTGTGTGAGATGCTGGATGGACCGTGTACACCATGTACATTGTGCGACATGTTGTGTTTTAGGTGTAAGATGCGTGAAGGGTCCACTTGCAATAAATTACTTTGTTCTGTTTGTGCTGCCATCAAAACAGGGTGAAACAGCTCCATTCGTAGTGAAGCACAACTTCAGTATGAATACAATTCCTGATGAGTTATCATCCCTGTCGTCATTGGAGGAGCGTTTGGTATGTCCTTTTGTGCCTTTCATGAACATTTTTCTGTTGAGCCAAGGACGGCAGAAGGGATTGCGAGGAGCGGTCAAAACTGTCCCTTTGGATGTTGTTGATGTCATTACTGAGTTGTCGGGCCCATTGACCATGTCAGAGACAGTATGCCTTGCATTCAAAGGCAAGATGTCATACTATGGGAGTGTGTGGTCCGACAGTGTCCGACCAGGGATTGTTGTCAGAGAATTGCAATGGCTGATGGACCACTCACCCCTGTTTGCAAGGTTGGGGGATCAGATTTCAAGTACACAAGTTGGCAAGCTTCTGTCAGAGCTCGGAGAACATGTGCACCGTGAAGTACAACGTGAGATGAACGAGAGTCATGCATCACCATCCCAAGACAAGGTTGATGCAGCGTTCTCTCATTTTGAAGATGATCAAATCGAGCAAACGATGTACTTTAGGATTCCATTGTTCCAGGAAATGTCCAAAGGACATGTGATCACAGCACCATGTGAGGGAAAGACTCCTTGTCACATTATTTCTCGGAATGACATGGAGGAGTTGTGTTTTCCACCACTCTTTGGTGGACAGAGAAGATCTGGGAACATTGTCCTCAATTTCAGTGGTCCAAAACCAGACTGCTCAGTTCCTTACCAGAAATTGGTGAAGTGGGAATCGTTTAATCGTGATCGTAGATTTGCGCAAAGACTGGAAAACATTTGTTTCAAGTTCTATGTCTATCAAATGTTGAACGTCCGTGACATCATGTTGCTTCGGGCAAGGCAGTTGTTCCAGAAGAGGATTACTGCAGGCGATCTTCTAAATAGTTAGGCAAGAAGTCGGTTGTTGGAGAACAACCTCATCTTCAACGAATTCCAAAGGATGCGGGGAACCATCACGTATTGGGACGAAAACAAGGAGGACCTATTTGTATTTTTGAGGCAGAAAAAAACAGAACCCAACCTTTTTCTTCTCTCTAAGCATGGCTGACACCCGGTGGCCTGAACTGTTGGGCATATTGTTGCAAGTTGCAAGAAAGGGGTTATCTCGCAGTGAAATTGATGCGCTCCAACTTCAAGAGAGGACAAAGCTCGTTGCAGATGACCCAGTGTCACCTTCACGATACGTTCACCACCATTGTCGTTCTCTTTTAAAGAACGTTATTGCCACAGAAAATGGACCACTCGGTCATGTGGACGATTGCTTTGGGGTTGTGGAATTCCAGCACCATGGAAGTCCTCACTGTCATGTCTTGCTGTTGGTGAAGGATGCCCCAGACCTAGAGTCCCAGTCCCCTGACGATGTCGTTGAATTTGTGGATAAGTATGTATCCACAAATATTGAATTGTTACAGACTGATCTACAATCCATGCAAGTGCACAAGTGTGCATACCGCTGTCGCAAGCAAAAAGGCTCTAAAACATGTGCGTTTGGCTTTCCAAAGACACCTTTTGATAAGTCTGTCATTCTTCTTCCTCCTGATGAGAGCACCTTACCTGCTGAGAGAAAACATTACAAAACAGTGTATGCTAGTATGATTGAAACACTGAAGACAATTACCACTGACATTGACTTTGACAATTTTCTTCACTTGTGTGAGCTTTCTGAAGATGAATATGTTGTTAGTGCACTCTCATCTCTCAAAAAGGCAACCCTAATGTACAAAAGGATGCCAATGCATCAGAATGTGAACACGTTCAACCCTGATGTCTTGAAGCCTTGGCAGGCCAACATGGACATGCAGATGTGCATACATCCATATACAGTGGCAAGTTACATTGTTTCACACATGTGTAAAGGAAACAGGATCATGAGCCGCATGATCAAATCTGTAATGGATGTTTTGAAAAAAGAGGAGTGCTCACAGAATGTCCGGAGTGTAATATACAAAGTTGGCAATTCTCTAATTCATGATCAAGAGGTCATTGCCTAGCAGGCAGTGACCTTAACAACTGGATTGCCATTGAGGTTCTCAAGCCGGTCCTTTGTGTTCATGAACACAAGCCCTCGTGAGAAACGACTCCTTCTTGTGAAGCCTAGAGCGGAACTTGAAAAATTGGACCCATCTTCTGAGGATGTGCTCATTCCGTATGCTGTTGTCTACCAGTACGAGAGACGGCAAATCGAGCTTGAGAAGAATGCTTGGCAGAATTGTTGTCAAAGTATACGTACCGGTAGAAGGCAAAGCACATAACTGATGACTGTCAGGAAAACGAGAAGGAAGAAGAGTTTGGTGACAATGTGGACGTGGACTGTTTTAAAAAGGAGGGGCCCTTGGATGACACATTGGTAGTATAGAAGAGTGAGTTGCTCTATGACTCAATGGCACTGTATCGCGTACAAAGGTCCCAAAGATTGTGTGATTTGTGAATTACCAGTCAGCGAGGGATGACTACGAGTACAAACGCGAAAAGGTTTTCCTCTCTGTTCCTTTCCGAAAGGAGGAGGACCTCACTGTACAGTTTGAAACGTCTTCATTTTTTGCGAACAAAGGGATCATTTCACAGAAGATTGAGGAGTATTCTCCAAAGTCTTCAAAGTGGGAAACAATTTTGCGTGAGTTTAAAAGTGCTCTCAGGAAATGCCAGAATGAAATGGAGGATGACAGAGAAGGCACTGTTTTGACTAAACATGAAAGTGGTCCCAACTTTGAGCACGTTGGTCGTCACATGTTTGCAGACAAGGCAAAGAGTGACGAAGATTTTTTTCTTATGAGTTCCAAACTAAACTCCAAGGAGCGTGCTGTTGTGGATGACATCATGCAAATTGTACGTTCTGGAAAAGAAGTTGTTCGGCTGTTCCTGTCAGGAGGCACTGGTGTAGGGAAGTCAACGGTGCTGCATGCGTTGTATGAGCGTTTGTTAGGCTTTCACAATGCTGCACCAAACTCAGACCACACGTTGCTCAAGGTGTTGAAGCTCACGCCCACCGGAGTTTCTGCCTTCAATGTGAATGGGTTCACCATTCATCATTCGGTGAAATTGAGTACTCGAAAAGGAGCTTACATACCTCTGTCCTCTGAATCTTAACATGTGCTGGCATGTGAGCTAGGTTGTGTACAGTTCATTATTGTGGATGAAGTGTCGATGGTTGGTCGTCGGATATTGCATTTCCTGGATCGCAGAATGAGAGAAGTAAAAGGCATAGATCTGCATTTTGGTGGTGTACATATCGTCTTTGTGGGTGACCTATTTCAACAGAAACCAGTACTGGATGGGTATCCGTTTGAACCTTTTGATGACACCCTAGGTGCAGAGGAAGAAGCATCTGCACCGACATTCTTCCTATGGGCTAGTGTGTCACTGTACAAGTTGCAGACTGTCATGCAACAGAATGATCAGTTTTTTGCAAACTCTTTGAAACGTCTCCGTGAAAACAGGTGCACAATGGCAGATCATGACTATTTCCAAGCTCTGCTTATTGACCAACAGAAGAAAGTTGACATGACCAACATGTTGCACCTTTTCACAACAAATGACAAGGTCAACACACAAAACAAGATGCTGTACGACAGAGCGCACAGTGCCAAGTTTGTTTGCCAAGCATGGGATGCATGCATCAGCCATAGCGATAGGCGTCATGGTCACCAGTCATTGGATGAAGCAGGTGACGACAGACGGTACACAGCCAATGTATGTAAGAATCTTCGTTTGTACATAGGGTGTCATGTTCAAATCATTTTGAACATGAACACGAGTGATGGCTTAGTGAACGGGGTGACAGGCATCCTTCAGCATGCAAGCCTTGTTAGAAATGAGGTGCTCACATTCTGGGTGGAGTTCCCAAACGATGTCATTGAACAAAAGCAACGACTGAAGTATGCATAACTTACTGCGGATGAGGGTGTCAATGCCAATTGGACACCCATCAAACGGGTCAAAAAAACCTTCCAAGTCAAGGACAATGACAGTTTCAAAGTGTCACAAAGGAAGTTTCTACTTTCCCATGCAAATGCACTTACTGTCCACAAAGTACAAGGATGCACTTTCAGAGAGGATGCAGTGGTCAAATTGTCTTCCTTTGTACCACATGTACAATGTTTCCATGAGCAGATTTTCTGATGCACAATTCATCCATTTCACAGAGTACAACAGTGACAACATCAACGTGTTTTCTAAGGTTATTTTAGAAATGAAGCGGTTGCGACAAAGAGTGCACTCCCTGCGTTTGCAGCGCCTCAAATGTCTGTGTACTCCATCATCAATTTGCGTGTACAACCACAACATTGAAAGTCTTGGAAAGCATGGGCACAATGTCCTCCACTGTCATGAACTTCTGCACGCAGACACTATCATTCTCAACTGAAACACATCATCACAACAGCCATGCTCATCGGCATGACAGTGTAAAGGGAACGGCTGCGCATTATTCTGATGAGATTGGAGGAATACTTGTTGCAACTATGCACAATGGAGCTATGAATGAGCACAGTGGATCAGGATTTGATACTATGTCATGGTGTGAATGGATCTTCCAAACAATGCCTGTAATTTTCCGTGCAATTTATCATTCTCCCTCTTCGACAGATAAGCCACTGCTAGAATTTCTCCGCACATTTGCCTCAGGTTCATTCCCACTCGTCCTTGTAGGAGACTTCAACATTCACGCGGAAATTACGGTACCATAGAGTCTCCAATTTCTAAAAGACAGGGGTTTTCAGATGTTGATCACTTGTCCAACTCACGAGAGTGGTTCCATCATTGACCATGTGTGGACGAATGCACACAGTATGTACATGACAGTCCACCCACAGGAAATGCTCTACTCAGACCATTTTCCCTTTATACTGTGTGGAAAAACGTGGAGGGCTGGCATAAGGGATCACCCATATCCAGGTACGACATTGTCACTTCTCTTTTCAGCATGATATTGCTGTAAGCTGGTATGAATCATGTGGGCAACATTTTCAAATTGCTATTTGTAGTGCCTTTGCCAGCAATCGGCCATCTGCGTAGACATGTAAGTTGTACAAACACCTTACTCCTACGTTTTTCGCATTTCATCACATTTCTCAGTGTCACATTTACACATTGTCATTGTTCATGTGCAGTCACGACTCGCAACCATTGCAGAACTGCAGCCGCCTTTCAGGCGATTTCATCTTCACGCCCTAGTCATCAACGTGAATCTTCCCATGAGTGACAAAGCCCAGCTTGACCCCCGCATCTATCTCGCAGACACTTCTGGAAGGGTTATCGACATGAAGGTGCCTACAGTCATCATTATTGGAGAGTACTCTGGAAAAACAAAGAAGCACGTGGCAGAATCTCTCGCGGAAAGCTGGCGGATGTGGAAGATGTACGATGTGTACAACACAACCACGTCATCCACGAGGGAACGGTATGTGGGGATGACAAGTATGCATCAATGTACATCATGTGAATCGATATGCCTCATGATGATCTTCTGGATGTTGCACGTATACCAGTTTTGCCCTGGAGTGCACCATCTACCGGACAATGGGCGAGTCATACGCTGTGCCAAGCACCTTTGTCGAAGGCGAGGTGGACCAAGTCCTTACCGCCATTTTCAACAATGACATGATGCGCCCCTCGCTGAAACGTTTCATTCCACCAAAACGATTGCCAGTAAGAACATGCAAGGTTGGACAATGGGACATCAACACCCAGAGTAAATGATATCCACTAACATTACTTGCCTTGTCATTGCAGCTTGGTCTCGGAGTCAGGGTTTTGGATGCAACGAAGGTTTCGGCCGCAACGAAGCAGGATTTCATCATGTATGCAAATGACATGGCGCTCTTCGATTTTGTGTGGGGCGCTCTGACGCCTGAGATCCAATAGTACTTGAACAACGACAGAGTGGTTGCCATGAACGGGATGTACTACAAAGATGGTACTCTGAAGGCCGGCCGTGGGTGAGTACGGTACACCATGTGCCTTCAGTATACATGAGGTGCGTATTTTTATACATACCTGCACTCTTGCCCGAACGTACACATTGCACGTCAACGATCCATGAGATCAGAAACAAAGCCCTGCTCAACATTGTGAGAGAAGGAGTGGATAGAAACGAGCTACCAACAATGCACGGAATCTCTAAGTGATTTTGTGTTGGTGTCCAATAGTAAGAAGTGCAAGCTTTGTCGTGTGTCCTAGGCATGCCAATCACATATTCGCCACATTTGTGTGCAGGTTCGACTACACGTGGATGTTCCTGAAAAACAGTTATGTGAACACTATTATCGTGAAAATGACTGCAAAGGTCACCAACCTATAATACAACGAGATCACCCAGTGCACGTAACGCATTCCAGATGGCATAGCATGACAGTGCGAGATCTTCTTTGACTTCCTGGAAGAGAAGAACGAGTCCACTGAGCATGGAACTATCACCTTAGAGTAAGGCATTCTGATGGTACTTTTACATGCTGCGGGTGAGTCAGTAAGTCACACAATCTTCCATTTTCTTGTGTAGGTGTCATGTAAGGGGAGCATATTCATGTTGAAACCATGAATGTTCCATATGCAGAGGCACATCCTGAAAGAGCGACTGTCGTGGGACCACAAGCCCAGATGTTCCTCTTGCAAGGGAGGACAGTACCCATGCTGAAGGGCGAAGGCCATGAACAAGTGAAAAATCTGTTGGCAGAAGCTGAAAACAATGTCCATGACTTTAGGCTGTACACGAAGGTAACTCCATCTCCACGTGCACAATGTGTGCCTGCGCGGAAAGCTACACTCATCACACATGCACTCGTATCTTTGCAACTGCGTGTATCTAACACAAGAAACATGATCTGAGACAGATTCAAATCCACAGCTCCAATGCACAACAGACGTACGACTTGCTTGAAGTGCATCCTCCAGTTCGCAATGACAGGGTACGTGCTCCACTAAGATGGCAATGGTACGAGAATAGTTCACCCGCACCTACATCTTTCATGAGAGTCACCAACATTTTTCATTATAACCTCCGTTTGCAATGACACATCATGTCACCACCACACACATATTTTAAAAGTCCGATTGCTTGTGCCAGAAGCCCACGCCCTTCGAACAGCGTAAGTTTCTCTGGTGAACCATGTGCACTTGCTACTAATATGCGATTGTACACTATGTTGTGCAATGCTAACTGATACACAAGTGTACTGAAATGTGCAAATTGGCATATGTGCTGACAATGAGAGTCCCCAGAAGACCTCATCAACCACATTTCACACCACTATGATGTCCCCGGAAAAATCATCGAGTGCAGATCGACATTCAAAGGATGTTTGACAGCTTCAAGCAGACTACGGACTTGTGCAAACCAAAGTCAAGCTTCTCCTCAAGCGTGCTTTTGACTTGGATGGTTAGCCCATGTAACCCACACATATGAAAATCGTACCATTGACAAACGAAGATGAAATGCCAAGCTTTTATGGTGTTAATAGTAGAAGCACTCATGTTGAAAACAGTCACAATGCAAAGCAATGCAGACATGCATAACAATGGACAAGTCTGCTTCATGACCATTCCACAAGGTCTAGAAGACAGAGCATGGTTCATATTCTATAGAGGGCCACTTTCTCTTCAACGTGCAAACTATTGCCACCTTCCAGAAGAATAATGAGAAGCGACCACAAGGTATGTTGTGCATCATAGCACTTTTGCACATCGTTTGTGAGTAGTAAGTGAGATAGGGTCCATAGCACGTGACAATGGGATAGAAAGGGGAGCTACCCATCCAGAGTGTGTCATTGTACCACGGTTGGACCGGTGAACCTACGAAGGATCAACGTAGTCTTGGTTCTTATAACGGGCTTGTGAAGTCTGCATCCGTAGCGTTGCAATGCTCTTCATCAATGGCCGTGCTTTTTTTCCTCTTCCTAGGCATGCCGTGACTCACTCGTCGTGGTACAAGTAATACGTCGTGTTATCAGCTCAGTCGCACTTTGCATAGGTGTCGTTCTCACAGGCATTAATGCATCACACACTCGCTAACACTCTTTGGTGTGGAACAAAAGTTGCACAAACCCTCTACAAAGATCACAAGATGGTCATGCATTTGTATTCAAAAGTGAAGGTCATGCAACGACCCCATTGATGGGCACATGCGACAACGTTCAGCCTTCTGAACAAGGTACGTTGTACATCAGAGCACTTTTGCACGTTGTTTGTGAGTAGTAAGTGACATAGGGTGGATAGCGCGTGGCGTTGGGGTACAATGGGGAGCTACCCATCCAGGGTGAGTCATTGTACCACGGTTGGGCCGGTGTACCTGCGGAGGATCAACGCAGTCTTGGTTCTTGTAATAGGCTTGTGAAGTCTGTATCTGTAGCGTCACAATGTTCTTCATCGATGGCCGTGCTTTCTTTTCTCTTTCTAGGAATGCCGTGACTTGTTTGTTGTGGTACATGTAATACATCGTGGTATCAGCTTAGTCGCACTGTGAATATGTGTCATTCTCACGGGCATAAATGCATTGCACACTCGCCACAACGTTTCAGTGCACAACAACAGTTGCACAAACTATCTACAAAGTTGACAAGACAATCATACATTTGTATCGTACAAAGTGAATGTCATTCAAACGACCGCCATCGATGGACACGTGTCGACAACGTTCTGCCTCTTCCACAAAGTACGTTGTGTGTCAAGGCACTTTTGCGCGTTGTTTGTGACGAGTAAGTGAGATAGCGTCGATAGCGCGTGGCATTGGGGTACAATGGGGAGCTACCCATCCAAAGTGTGTCATTGTACCACGGTTGGGCCGGTGAACCTGTGGAGGATCAACCCAGTCTTGGTTCTTGTAACGAGCTTGTGACGTCAGCATCCGTAGCGTCCAATGTTCTTCATTGATGGTCGTGCTTTTTTTTCTCCTTCTAGGCATGTCGTGATTTGTTCGCCGTGGTACAAGTAATACGTCGTGGTGTTAGCTCATACGCACGGTGCATAGATGTCATTCTCACGAGCATAAATGCATCACACACTCGCAACAACGTTTTAGAGTGGAACAACAATTGCACAAACCCTCTACAAAGTTTACAAGACGGTCATACATTTGTATCGTACAAAGTGAATGTCATTCACACGGCTGCCATCGATGGACACATGACAATAACGTTCTGCCTCTTCCACAAAGTAAATTTTGCATTAGACCACTTTTGCACGTTGTTTGTGAGTAGTAAGTGAGATAGGGTCGATAGCACATGGCATTGGGGTACAATGGGGAGCTACCCATCCAAATTGTGTCATTATACCACGGTTGGGCCGGTGAACCTGCGGAGGATCAACGCAGCCTTGGTTCTTGTAACGGGCTTGTGAAGTCTGCATCCGTAGCGTCACAATATTCTTCACTGATGGCCGTGCTTTTTTTCTCTTTCTAGGCATGTCGTGACTCGTTGGTCGTGGTACAAGTAACATTTCGTGGTGTGAGCTTAGTTGCAATGTGCATAGGTGTTGTTCTCACAGGAATTAATGCATCGTACACTCGCCACAACTCTTCGGTGTGGAACAATAGCTGCACAAACCCTCTACCAAGTCAACAGGTGAGCAAGGTAAGGAGGTGAGTGGAATGTACCATCAGTCTTTTCCTGTCGAGATGATGCAGGGAGACAACACAACCCAACAACCCATCAAGGGTTCACTTGGAGCTATAATGCTCCCTCTTGTATGCACCATATAGATGGCATAGCTCCATAACATAGGTGCACACTTCAACAAACACACAACCAAACAACAGATAGACAGATAAGGAGGTAGTGAGGTATGTTGGTAGATATGTAGATAGGTAGGAAGGTAGTTTAAGTTGTTGATGCTGTAGGGAAGATGTTGCCAAAATTTTCTCAAAGTAGCATGTAGTATATTTGAAACAATAGTGACATACAACGGTGTAAAGGTATAGAGGTAGACAGGTAGAAAAGTAGTAAAACTAATTCAGGATTAGAGAAAATGCTGTCAGAATATGTTTGGTGTAGTTTGCGTTAGAGGTACACAAACAACAAATTACACGGGTAGAAAGGTAGACATGTAGACACATAGACAAGTACATAAAGTGTTCCAGGTGTAGGAGAAATGTTGCCCATGTTTTTTTGGGATAACATTAATCAAAGGTACACAGATACAATTGTACACAACTTAAAATAATATACAATTGTAAACAAGTAAAGGGTACTAAAAACTGTAGACATTGGGGAAATATTGTGAACATATTGTCAAGCTACATATATAAAAGATGTTGATATGTACAAAGATAATTGTGGGCATAGTAGTCTAGCTACATTGCACTTGCTTCCAATATGTCTACAGGATTGGCCCTCAAATATTCGCCAATAATATTTTTTGCTTTCAACAAAATCCACATGAATAGCAATGTATTCCTCCAGTGGTACATTAGCGTCCAACTAACCCGTTTATGTCTTCTTTACCAATGTCATTGAAGTATTCCTTACAACATTACACTCCAGACAAAACATACATCATATGCCTTTTGAGCATTTGATGACTGAGCACTAGTGATATAACCGTACATTAAACCAAAGACATTTAGATATCGCAACGAGGACCATGAAAGTGAATACTTTCTATGTACCCCAAAAGAGATGAATAAGTGATTGAAGTCATTCCACACTAATTCTACCACACAATATGTTTATGATGTACACCAAGCGTTAATTATACATATAATTAGGTTACTGTGTAACCCAAATACACAAATTACATTAGCGCACTGCAACCGAGCATTCCCGGTTTTTTACCCATCTCTTTACACCCTTTGTTCACCATGCACATGACCACTTTCCGTATTTGACCCGCGAACACCACACAAGGGTGTTCCGTCCGTCCTTACAAGTCCGACAGGCCGTCGGCGAAGAAATTGGTGCGGGCGGACCAATCATAAAATCGGATTTTTTTCAAAAAATTTGATTGCAATAAGATTAGAATGTAACCCAAAAACCAAACACATGGATGCACGCGATCGCCCGCCCACACGGCTACAAGAGAACACGCCCTATGTTGTCGCACATAGGCACCGTTTTGGAATCGGGGGGGTGACCATATACCCACAGAATTCCCGATATCTACCGCGGTGTCCGGATGTCGCACAATAACCACGCCATATCCAAAGACTGGAACTTTAATGACGCGATGTCCACCGCACTGGCCATTATCCACGACACACACGAGTCGTTTCATATGTGAACGCCATATCCATCTGGTTTTAACTTTACTACGCTATATCCATTTTCGCGAAAATGGCAAGTCGGCCCATGACGAATGCTCCCCAGTTGGCCAAGCGCGTACTATGTGCGAATTTTTGTCATCCGCGTATTCGCCTGATAGACTGTCGTGCTGTCGTTTTCTAACAAAGAATGCATGAATGTAGCGTTCGAGGTGACCGGACGTTGACATCGCCGCAATACAGCGACGGCCACGGCATCGTGCGGTGCAAGCATGATGACGTGTCCAATAAGCCATGGTCTGTGCTGGTTACGGATTCGAACTCGGGCTACATATTACGAGCATCATAGCACGACAGTATGAGCATTGTGGGCGCATGAATAATACCGCCTGCAATCGTACCCAGGTTCCGCTTGTTACATTATGGTATTATTCGATTATTGTACCCAGGCACGACAGTATGTTACATTATTGTAACCAGGCACGACAGTATGCTCGAATCATAGCACGAGAGTTCAAGCATTCTACAGTTACAAATAATACCACCTGAATTCATACCCAGGTACCGCTGGTTTGATTATTACGTTTCTCCGCCGAATGTAATATCTGTATTGACACACATTAAGAGTAAAGTATGTCATTGATGAATACCTTGTTAGAAATGGCAAACAGGGACACATGTACACCTCTACTACATTACTCCCAATTATTCAAAGGGCTAAATAGAATATTTTTGGAAAAGGAGCATTGCAGTGGGAACATGAAACAAACGTTAATCTTGCATTTTCTGAAATGTCCTCACGGACGTCCACTAACTATCCACTTCCTAACTGTGGGTGGAAGGGAATACAGCCAACTTATTATGTCGCAAACTGTACACAACTGGCCTGGCTGGCAGCAGTCTTCTGCTTCCTCATTGTCGAAGTCTTCCGCACACTCCGCGTTGCTGTCAACATCATAAAAAGTGTCATTGCCCTCCTCCTTCTCTTGTGCTTCACCATTTGAAGCAGTTGAAGAGTCTTCTTGTGATGGACATGTGCGGTAGTACACTTTGGTCACTTGTGTACGTCCCCCACTGGGCCACAACTTGAAGAATACATAGGTGGTGCACACTCCAGCCAGAAAGGACAGGACTACTGGCTGTCCCATTGTGCAGTCACTATGTTCCATAGTCACTTATGCTCAGCCTTGCAGCCAAGTGTTGAACAGAGGGCACCAACCTAAACAAATAACATTGAAAGGGGAGAATGAATGATCGTGGTTTCTTCTTCAAATACTAGTCACACTGTATACATGGATATAGCTTCAATTTTTATGCGAGAAAGTGCACAACATATCCAGCAGACATGGACATGGTGTAGTTTTTATTCCAACTTTAACGCACACATGTCCAGCAGTGATGCAAATGAGGACACCAACTGGGGCTTCTCCCTGTATTGGGCCACACTGAGCCTGACCCACCCCACCATGACTACATCCTCTGGAAAACAACACTACAGAAGAAGGGGCTACCCCACGTGTTGGGCCACTTCATGCCTGACCCGCCCCTCCATGTCTTCCAGTACTTGCAGCTCGTCTTCCCATGCTTCGGCCGCACGACATAGCTTCTTGCTTGCTGAAAACAGTGTTGGAAGTTCTGTCACCTGCAAGCACAATTGGTACAACATTAGCATTAGGTGCAAAACACAAATGGACACACTACGTGGGAAAAGAACAATGGTCGCAGAATAACATGGCTTACATGTACATGTCGTCCTCCACGTCGTCGGGTTCGTCGTCCCACTGGTCTTCCACATGACAGGCATCCTGCACGGTTGCTGCCTGTTGGTACATCTCCTCCCGACGCTCCCACTCATGCTGGTCCCTTAGGTTCTCGTACCTGTCCTCGTCCTCTTCCTCCTCGTCTGAGTCCTCCACAATGTACCTCTTGGGGTCGTAGACCTCCTCTTCACCAGAGTCGTAGGTGTTGTCGTTCACTGGATCATACTGTGGGCCTGCACCTGCACCACTTGCTGCTACAGCACCTCCCACTGTGTGTGCACTTGCCGCTGCACCTTCGCGTCCACCTGTGGCACCAGCCTGCCCAAGTGTTGTACCAGCTGCAGCCGCTACTACACCTGTTGCAGTGTCTACCCCGCCAAGGCCTGGTCCTTGCGTGTGTGCAGTGGCGGCTGCAACCCTGCGCTCTCCCGCTCGTAGAGCTGCCCAGCCGGTCAAAATGGTCCCCGGCTCTCTGTCCTCAGCACCTCCCACTGTCCCACTGACTCCAGTGTCCTCAGCACCTCCCACTGTCCCACTGACTCGTAGAGCTGCCCAGCCGGTTACTAAGTTGGCTCCAGTGTCTCTGGTAGCCCCTGCTTCACCAGTAGGCACGCCGGGAAAGCGTCCGGCTGTTTCCGCTACGATGGCCGCGTCGGTGCGTTCTAGTCAACGCAACAGGGCGTTTGCTGCTGCTGCTGCCGCACCACTCACTGCAGGAGGGTTAGTGCACTTCTTTTTCGTGTGCCCTTTCACACCACACTGGGGGCAGATGTAGTTCTTCTTGCGCCGATCTTCTCGCTCCCACCTTGCACTCTTCGGACGACCTGGTCCACGCTTTGGACCCGGTTGCGTCCACTGCTTGTCTTCTGGGTGTTTGAGGTGGATGGGGTTCACCCCTGGCATGGGATGGTTATACGTTCTTCGGTACGCCATGCGTGTGTGATGCACGTCCACCAGCGCTTCTGGATTCTCCCCCCTACGAATCATAAACACACACGCATGCACGCACGGCTGCCCCCACTCTTTCCACGCACCACATGTGCACGTCTTATCTTGCACGTTCACCCGCCGCGGACGATTGCTCGGCCCTGTCACCGTAGCCGAGTGCGGGTCCTCTTCCTCCACGTCGTAGTCCGCGCTGCTGACGGACGCATTCAGCATGCGCTTCTCTGGTGTTGGTGCAAACTGGCCCCTCACAGACTTGCTCAGCTTCCGGCGGTCTGCAATTAGCCGCTACACCCAAGTGTACAATGCCACAAAACAATAGAAGGGAAAGAGTTTACGGACCTCAACGATTCTGGTGTTCAACGATTCTGTGGCATTGGACGTGCTGTGCCCGCCTCGTCCAATGGGGCTGTACAACCTGCTCCAATGCTCCCGCGGGATCCCGCCTTCCCCGTTGGCACCCAACAGTATGACTGCCGTGCGTGTAGACACCCGGCGTAGCTGCTCCTCGCACCTCTGCCATTTCGCCTCTGTCAACGCATGCGCCAACCTCCAGAACCAATACCCCGCCTGCTTGCCATGCTTCTGTTGCACGTTCTCCCGCAGATGGTACGCACAGTAGTTGTGCTGGGCTCCAGGCAGCTTCTCAGCCACCGTGTTCAGCAGACCCTTGTCTCGATCACTTATGACGACTGTGCCTTCCTGCGTAGCAGTAGGGTAAGCCAGCGACAAATGGAAGCAAAACCACTTCCAGTTGTCATCATTTTCCCCGCTCACCATCGCCCATGCTATCGGCATCGCGTTGTCGTTTGCGTAAAAAAATTGGTAGATGAGTAAAACCTGCTTATGGCCGTTTTTCAGGTGCGTCCAGTCTATGGTTAGAAGCCTGCGGCAGTGTTGGAAACCAAGGACAGTTGCACCAGGGGCAACGAATGCCCTATGGAATACCCCGTCCTCGGTGGCCTCCGCGACCGCGTGGGTGTTGGGATCCACACGCATGAGTTGTAGTAACAAAACAACACATGCAACAGTTAGACCGACAGTCGGATTGAGCCTAAAGCACTGCATAAAAACTGGTACAAAATAAGTAGCAATATGTACCTCCTTGCAGTAAACAGGAAACAGGGAACATGCCTTGTCCTTGGGGCCCATTATCCGCTCCTGAGTCTTGGAGCGGGCGCGGTAGAGGGTGTTCTTGTCCACCTCCTTCCCTGTGCTTTTCCTGACGACGGCCTCCAGTGTCTTCACATTGGCCGTGGGGTTGCGCTTTAACGTGGACGCAATCTGCCGACTCACCCATCGCACGGTTTTGGCAGGGTCACCACGGCCTGTGCCAGGCACGCAGTGATGGCCGTCAACGAACTGGCTAACGACAACGTT
>SZWC01004241.1:0-19389 GCA_023375785.1 Penium margaritaceum
AGTGCAAGGCCTGGTGGACGGCTCCACCAAGGGTTACTTCGACGGCCGTAGCAGGGGCTCTACTGCTCCGTTTTGGGCGTGCTTGGATGCGTTGGAAAGCTTAGATCACAGGCTATAAGGATCTGATATAATATCACTATGCTAAGTAATAAAAACATGTTTCAATTCAGATCTACCCACTCACATCCGTTACCCTTGTGCTCCACACTCTTCACCATTGGTGTCCATTGGCTGCCCAAACACTGGTAGCATGAGCCACTGAGAGCTAGGCATCCTTGAGGGTGCCTCTACACCCACTAGAGCCAACAAAGGGTTATGGACCCACGTGCCTAGACGGACCCTAGCTCTTCAAGTTTCACGCTACCGCCGCGCGCCATGGCAACAACCGAGCAAGAGAGCATCGGCGCCGTCTCCAAGTTTGATGGAAACGGCTTCCCCTTGTGGGGGTGGCAGCTTGAGGTCTACCTCGATGATAAGGGCCTGCTTGAGCTGGTCTACGGTGAAGAGACCGCGCCTCCGGATACCGCGACGCTGGAGGAAGTGGACAAGTACAAGAAGCGCAACAAGAAGGCGCTTGCATTGTTGGTGTTAGCGCTAGCTCCGCCGCAACGCGCACTGATTCAAGGATGCACGGAGGCCGCGGAGGCCAGGAGGAAGCTCTGCACCATCTATCAGTCCACCAACCTTGTTAACCATCTCTTCGTCTTCAAGAGGCTCGTCACCCTCCGAGCCAACGAAGGCAACGACATCATGGAGATCCTGCAGCAGATCGAGTCCCTCAATGCCGAGTGCGTAGCCACCGGATGGAAGGTCGACCCTCAGCTGTAAGCCATGATCCTCCTCCTGGCCTTGCCGGACAATTGGAGTCCCATGATCACCGTCGTAGGCGGCTGGTCCGCCGATGAGCTGAAATACCCGAAGGTGGCTGAGTACGTCCGCAACGAATGGATGCGGCGTAGTGGGAGAGAGAGCGGGGAAACATCGACTTCCGCCTATGCCGTCCGTCCTCAAGGTGGAGGGGGAGGCAAGAAGGGGAAGGGTGCCAAGCAGGGCACCAAGAAAGGTGACAACAAGGGGGAGTGCTACAATTGTGGCAAACAGGGCCACTACGCACACGATTGCCCCAACAAGAAGTCGGACCAGCCCGGGAAGGGCGGGAAGAAGGACGTCCAAGCCATGATGGCTGGGGAATCTACCGACTTGACAGATCCGGAAGTCACGGTGATCGACTCCGAATCAGGCCGCCACACACAATGCAACCGGGCAGCATTTGTCACCTACGGCGCCACCGAGCGGCGCATGACGGTGGCCAACGGCAAAACAGAGTTGGCCGCGGGCGAAGGCAATGTTCACATTGAGTCGGTGGTGAACGGGAAAGTCATTCAATGCACCATCTACGACGTGCTCCACATGCCCAACTTTGGGGAAAACTTGCTGTCAGTGAGCCACCTTACCGACAAGGGGCTCGAGGTGCTCTTCAACAAGGAAGAGGCCATCATCCGGAAGGAGGGGGACGGCGAGGTGATTGCACGTGGCAAGAGGGAGGAGGACCTGTACCTTCTCCGTACCAAGGTTCTTGCCAATGCGGTGAGGACCAACGCCGCTCACCTCGCGACGAAGGATGAAGGGGACCTGGACCTGTGGCATCGCCAGTTTTGCCACATCGCTCCCTCAACGGTGAGGGACATGGAAAAGAAGGAAGTGGTGCGGGGTCTTGAGGTCAAGAGCCTCGACGCAGCCAAGGATGCCGTGTGCGAGCCGTGCATGGTCGGCAAGGTGACACGGCAGCCGTTTAATGGCAAAGGGATGCGAGCATCGGCGAAGTTGGAGGTGGTACACACTGACGTGTGGGGACCATTCGAGAGCTCCATCGGGGACGCTCGCTACTTTGTCACCTTCATCGACGATCACAGCCGCAAGCTCTACCTCTACATCATCAAGAGGAAGAGCAATGTCTTGTCGTGCATGCAGGAATTCGTGGCGGCTTTGGAGCGGCAAACGGAATTGAAGGTGAAGGCGTTCCGGAGTGACAACGGCGGCGAGTACGAGGGCTGCTCGGCATGGATGAAGAGCAAGGGGATCGCGTGGCAGAAAACTACGCCACACTCTCCGTAGCAGAACGGCGTCGCCGAGAGGGCGAACCGCACCATCCTCAACATGGTCCGGTCCATGTTGAGCGATGCCGGCCTCGCACAGCGGTACTGGGGCGAGGCGGCACGGACAGCGGCGTACATCATGAACCTGACGCCGACGAAGCCGCTAAAAGACGCAGAGTCCAAGGTGTGGAAGACGCCACAAGAAGTGTGGAGCGGGAGGAAGCCAACTGTGGCACACCTCCACACGTTTGGTTGCGTTGCACATGCTGTTGTGCAGGCACGGGAGGGGCGGGGCAAGCTGGACCCGCGGACTCGCCGGTGCATCTTCGTCGGGTACGAGAGCGGGAGCAAGGCGTACCGGCTCTTCGACCCGCGGAGGCAGCAGATCGTGAAGAGTCACGACGTCAGGTTTGACGAGAAGAGTCGTTTGACAGACAAGGACACGGGTCTCTCCAAGCGGGGGGAGTGGCTGCCACTCCTCGAGGGGGAGACGCCGGAGGACGCAAAAGAGGGTGACGTCCCATCGGCTCCAACCGGCGATAACCATCCGGTGGATGGGGGAGCGGCAGATTTGCATTCAGCCGAGTTGGACGATGAGTCCGAAGCACCGGCAGCAGTGGAGCTGAACGAGGAGACGAGGAGTGAGCCCGCATCTCCACGGTCCCTGAGAGAGGGGGAGCAGGCCAGCGGTGCAAGTGGCACCGCAAGAGGGCAGCAGCAGCAGCAGCAGCCTCAACAGCAGCAGCCCCGGAGAAGCGGACGTGCAAGGAGGACGGTAAAACGGTACGATGCCGCGCAGGGCACCTGGACTGGGTTTGCTCGAGCGATCTTTGCGCAAGAGGAACCTGAGACCGTCAAGGAGGCGTTGCAGCAGAAGGATGGGGCTGAGTAGGAGGGAGCCATAAAATCTGAGCTCGCCTCCCACGAAGAGAACGGTACTTGGGAGCTGATTCATAGGCCGGAGGGCGCGAAAATCATCGGCTCCAAGTGGATCTTCAAGAAGAAGCTCACCAAGGAGGGGAAGGTGGAGTGGTACAAGGCGCGGCTGGTGGCGAAGGGGTACGCCCAACGAAAAGGTGAACACTACGATGAAACCTTCGCACCGGTGGAGAATTTCGCCTCCATCCGTTCTATCCTCTCGGTGGCGGCAGCGCGTGACTACGAAGTCCACCAAATGGACGTGAAAACCGCGTTTCTCAATGGCGACCTGGACAAGGAGGTCCTTATGGAGGTGCCGGAGGGGGTGGACGTGCCGCCGGGGAAGGTGTGCCGGCTTCGCAAGGCGCTCTACGGACTGAAGCAAGCGCTACTCATGTGGTACCTGAAAATGGATGGCTTCATGGCCGAGCTTGGCTTCAAGCGCTGCGAGGCGGATCAAAGCGTATACGTGCGAAAGCAGCCGGGGTTGCACCAGACCGTGGTCCTCTACGTGGATGACCTCATCCTCGTGTCATCGGACATGGAGGAGTTGGTGAACCTGAAGCGGCAGCTGGGCGGTTCGTTCAAAATGATCGACATGGGCGAGCTCGAGTACTACCTCGGCGTCGCCATCAAGAGGGACCGCAAAGCACGCACGCTTGAGATGGGGCAGGCAAAGTACGTGCAAGAGTTGCTCCGCCGCTACAACATGGAGGAGTGCAACCCCATCGGCACACCCATGACCACCACGTGTGAGCTGAGCTGGCAGGTGTGCCATACCAGTCCGTAGTGGGGAGCATCATGTACGCCATGGTGGCGACGCGGCCCGACGTGGCCTTCGCGGAGGGCCAAGTGAGCCGCTACGTTGCTGACCCCGGGCCGTTGCATTGGCAAGCGGTGAAGCGGATTCTCCGCTATCTCAAGGCGACAAAACAGTCGCGACTCGTGTTTGGAGGGGGAGCGCGTGATGACTCCCTTGAGTTGGTCGGCTACTCGGATGCCGACTGGGCTGGTAATGTGGATGACAGAAAATCAACATCGGGGTACGTGTTTGTGCTTGGTGGTGCAGCAGTTTCATGGGCAAGCAGGAAGCAGGACTGCGTGGCGCTATCCACCACCGAAGCGGAGTACATCGCGCTCGTGGAAGCCGCAAAGGAGGCGGTGTGGCTGCGTCGGCTGCTAAAGGAGATCGGCGTGCCGCAAAGGAAGCCGACGGTACTCAATGTGGACAACATGAGTGCCATCAGTCTGACCCAGAACCCAGTGCTGCACAGGAGGACCAAGCACATCGACATCCGTCATCACTACGCGCGGGACTTGGTAGCGAAGGGAGATGCGGCTATTATGCATTGTGGCACTAAGCGCATGCTCGCCGATACGATGACCAAGGCACAGCCCAAGGACAGGCACGCCGCAAGTTGCATGGAGCTTGGTCTGCGCTGTGAAGTTTAAAATGCTACAGGTTCCAAGGACAGGGCATCAAGGCTGAGGTGCAAGGGGGAGATTGTTGATATGGTGTGCCCCTTGCCATGAGTGCCGTTGAGTGCACTCCCTGGTTTGACCACTGAGGAGCGGTCAAACACCTGATCTGACTTTAGGTTTTGATTCCTTGGGGTTTTCCATGCAGGAAAGAGCTTTGAATCGCTCGATTTGAGTGAGTATTCAGAAAGTTAGCCTAGCCCGAAAAACGGGTGTTGGGTGGGTGGAATCTGGTACCCGCCATGGGTGGCGGGATATTCCACCGCCAGGGATCCGAGTTCATTCCTAATGGCCTCCAAATGCACCAGGGGCACAAATGAGGTGACCATAAGGACCTCCTTGACCAGGGTTGAACTTCTCCTTGACTTCTAGGCGAGGAAAGGCGCTTCGACGGGTCATCGCCGAAGCGCCTCCCGTTGCCTAGAGTGCAAGGCCTGGTGGACGGCTCCACCAAGGGTTACTTCGACGGCCGTAGCAGGGGCTCTACTGCTCCGTTTTGGGCGTGCTTGGATGCGTTGGAAAACTTAGGGCACAGGCTATAAGGATCTGATGTAATATCACTATTCTAATTAACAAAAACATGTTTCGATTCAGATCTACTGAATGCGATGTGTTCTGCCCACTCACATCCGTGATCCTTGTGCTCCACACTCTTCACCATTGGTGTCCATTGGCTTCCCAAACACTGGTAGCGTGAACCACTGAGAGCTAGGAATCCTTGAGGGTGCCTCCACATCCACTAGAGCCAACATGCTCGTAGGCCCAGACTCCCCCATCCGTCGAGAAGCCTCACACGTAGGAAAATGCGTGACGGACATCGACATGATAGAGGTCAGGTCACTGTAGGTGAGAGACTCAAAGAAGAGCGTCGTTTGACTCAATGATGCGATGACGGGTGGCGTCCCAAAAACGCCAGGCCTTCGATCGCAGGGAGATGTCCACGAAGGCACGCAAGTGACCCCGCAAGGAGACCTTGGACCCCTGCTGGTCCTCGGAATACCATACAGAAGCCACGGATCCCCAAACACAAGCGAGGTGCAGATCGGCATGGTGGTCAAAAGAGAGGTCATACGGTGTAACGTGGTTCGAAAGGGGACCGTGCGACAGGCGGTTCTACACCCACAAATGTAGGCGAATCCTTCAAATGCAAAGGATTCTGGGAGACTACACTCAGACTGTATATCACAAACCGCATCCTCCATGGTGCGGTTCCAATGCTCAAAGACACTGTTCTGCTGAGGAGTAGCAAGAGCGGAAACCTGGTGAAAAACCCCGTGCTCGGCAAAGAAACTGTCCATCTCGCCAAGAAACTCGCCGCCAAGATTCAAGCGGAATGTATGTAGCGTGTGGTGGGACTGACGCTCAACCATCACTAGCCAGAGGCGAACTACGAGAGCAGCGTTTCTCTTCTGGTGCAGGCTGTAGACCCACCGCATACGGGTGAAGTCATCAGTCAGGGTCAAGATGTATCGGCACCGATCGGACAGAGCCTTGATAGGGAGAGGACCGAGAAGGTCCGAATGGACCAGCCCGAGAGGGTGAAGACCTCAAGATTGGGAGTCAGGGTAGGTACAGTGAAGCATCTTACCCTAAGCGCACAACGCACAATCGGTCTTGGGCGGCCTCTCGAAAGAGGCCATGTCAAGACCGAGTGCGGGTTGTGTCTGAATGAGTGTCAAAACAGTGTTGGAGCCCACATGACACAGACGACGATGCAACAGCCGCTAGCGCTCAGCATAGAGAATACCAGTGACAAACACACATGCAAGAGGGGAAGGGGAGCAAGGAGAAGAAGAGATCCAAGGGACACGATACAGGTCATCCACGACAGAGGCACAAAGAATAATGGTACGAGTATCAACAGCGGTCACAGTCGCGGAGTCTGCGGTGTTCTCCAGAGAGAGTCCCATCAGTGTACAGGCACGCACAGAAAGCAAGCTGAGCTAAAGGTCTGGCACGAAAAGCACCTCAGAAAGATACAGGGGGCCAGACGGACCATCGAAGCACACAACCCCAACACCGTGGACCGGCGATGACTTACTAGAGCCTTTGTAAACGGATTGAACAGACGCAACAGGACCGAGGACAACAAAGTCACTACGAGAGGTCATGTGGTGAGTGGCACCAGAATGAATGATCCAGGTGCCACCAAGATCACGGCCGGAGGACGTCACTGTACAACGGGCAATGGAACACTCGGCCTCAGACGAGCACTGAGTAGCAAGTGAGGAGGAACGACGAAGGGCACAAAGGTGAGACTCATGAAGCCAAACGGTACGATCAGGCCCATCATCATCACATGCCAGCTGTGCCCCCCCCACACGCGTCATCATGAGCTACAGGAACTGATGAATTTTTTTTTTTGGAACTACCCCGCTGTGATAACACACTCGTACCTCCTTTAAAACAAAGCGCCAGGAGGTGACGGAGCTCGGCGATGGTGCGGTCACGTGGGTCCGGGTTGCCAATGTTCGTCGGTGGGGAAGCGGGAACTGCTGCATTCGTGGTCACCGCGTGACCCGAGGTTGTGCTGCTCGACGCAGACCGCAGTGCGTGTACAGCCTGAAGAGCACGCGTGATCCGCGTCCATTTGTGCAGTTGCTGGCACTCAGTGTAGCAATGAGCACCTCCACAATTGTAGCAGTGAACAATACGTCCACTGCTATCGCCCGGTGACTGCTGCTATTGTGACTGTTGCTGGCCCGAACCACAACTCCTTTTCCCCTTCTTCCCCTGTGTCGCTGTTGCCACACCCTGCGTCTAAGTCGAGGTAATCACGGTGGAAGGGGATGAGGAGGATGTTCTAGGGGATGGAGGAGTGGACGACAAGAGGCGTGTCGGTGGCGACGCGATGACCGCTCTTGCAAGACGACTCTGTTGATGGACCACTGCTACCTCATGGGCGAAAGGAAGAGCTGGTGCGCCCAAGGAAGAAGCTGAAGGGAGGTGGAGAAGGGCTCGAGCACGGCGTCGCTATACCCTAAGAAGATGTCTGCGTGCTCAAGACGAACTCCGAGCATGAGCGTCCGGAGCGCCCACAGATGTGAACCTCTTGATGTTCTAAGACGCGTGTAGATGCGCATGGCCCACTGCCTGTAATCGGTTGCAGGCTCAAAACATCCTTGACGAAGGGAGTGAAAGGTGCGAATGTGAGCTGCGCGGGTGGCGTGCGTCTCTGTAGCAAGCAAAGAAAATGCCAGGTCCCAGCCCCGATGTGGATCAGTACCCGTGCCTGTGCTAGCCTCTCCAAGGAACGAGCGAAAGTCCACGACGATCTCGCGGTGCATGGCGTAAAGGAGTCCGCAAATCGCCCTGGCCGCTGTCAGCACCTGAGCGTGATCCGTAACCTGGTACGAACTGTGATAGTAGGGTCATATCCACTCTCAAGTGGCCCAGACCTGGAAAAGAATCTCCCAGTAGTCAAATCCGTCCTCGCTGACATATGGTGGAGGCGGTGTCTCAAAGTCCTTGGGTTGCCGCTTCGTAGGGAGAGCAACCACACGCTGAGAAGGACGAGGGATAGGGAAGACACTGGGACAAGGAAATTCGTTGGGGTATGGATCAGGCGAGGGTCGGATCTCCAGGAAAAGGAAGCCAGATGTGTGTGGGGGCCGAGAAGTCGTCTGAAGCTGGCAGACATGCTCCTAAAGCACGCGCATCTCGCTCTCGTGAGTGACGCTCCATGCTTGGCATGTCAGGATCCTCATCCCAAGGATCAAGAGGTGCGTCCTGCTCCTATAATCGGTGCAGATGCTGACTGTTGTGTAGAGGGTATGACACCGCGGACTCCCTCGGAGGTCTGACGTGGGGCCGTGGACTAACCACAAAGAAGCTCAGTGAGCGTACAAATGGTGTCTGTCTGCTACTGCTGCAGACGACGTATCTCATCCTTCTAGTTTCGCAAGTCCTTAATAGCCTGTGAGCGTGGGCTCATGACACACGAGGGGGAGGAAGAGGGATCTAGTGGTCCTTTGTACTTATCACCGGCCGGAGCCATTGTAGTGCTCAGTATGGGGCCGAACGTGAAAGATGCTCCAAACAAGAAATCAACAACGTTTCTCGAGGAGTTGTAACGTCAAGAACAGATGATATTTTGACGCCAAATTTGCTAACATTAGGAAAACCACTAGTGACATCAACGTTTTTTATGGCATAAAAAAACATTAGCAATTTCCACGTTGGCGTATTGTGTGCCAGCGGTTTTCTTTTTGGAAGTCACATGGACTCCTCGGTGGGGGTGACCGCGTCACCCCCTACCCTACGAAGCCCTGCGCAGCTCTATGCAATCCTGCACAGCGTTACCCCGCCCTACGTAGTGCTGCGCAGCTGCACAGTAGTATTGCACAACAGTGCTCCGTAGTAGCACTGCTTGCTGCCGCTGTTGTGGCCGCCGCCACTGGTGCTACATTGCTACTGCTACTTCTGCCGCCGTTGCTGCGTTGCTATAGCTGCCCGTGGCTACTCATGCATCGGCTGCTGCAAGCTGCTGCCGCCGCGCTCGCACTGTTCGCAACCACTGCCGCGAGCTGTTGCGAGCTGATTTTCCTCTTTTTTTTGTAAAGATGGGCAGCCAGACACGGCTGCTGCTGCTATTCCTCGGCGTGGCTGTTGGAGCTGGAAACTGCCAGAGCTCACCCATAGTGGTGGTGGGAATTTCGTAATGATGTTGTTACTCCAAATGACTGCAACGAGTCGCAGAAAAGGATGGCGGCAGTGACTCTCACTGCTGCTGTGAGTGCTGCGTCTTTGCGGAGCAGTATATCGAGCTGTGCCTCATTTGCTCAGATACCATGAGAAGATTTGTGGAAGCTTCCTAGCAACACAGCCACAGACTAGGCGTCAGTGCCTGGTCAGACGCGACGACTGTCTTAGGCCGTACACACAATGGCAAGAGTCTGGCTAGCAGACACAAGTCAAAGTGTCAGAATCCTTCAATAGTATGTCCAAAGAGAGATAACAAATGACAGTTCACAAAATAAAAACCAGCCGCAGCGTACGGCGGATGTCGCACGCGGTAGTGCAAGGTCTGTCCTAAAACCAGCCCAAAAACATTGTTTTGGCCGTAACTCTGCTCAGACAAGTCAGAACGCTACGCCGTCTGAACCTAAACATGCAAGATCTTAAGCTAGACGCTATGACTGGTCACATGCATGCATCGGGCATCGAACGGTGGACACACAATGCAAAGCATAAAAATCGGGCCCACGGCCAGTCCACCGATGAAATCCTACAAGCTGCGGAAAAACTGCAGAAGGTCCGAGACAACATCCAGGACTCTGGAACGGTCGTCAGTCAGCTCCGAGTAGGTGGTCCATTACCACACGACGCGTCGGCGTCACCTGGTGTTGTGATTTGTGACTTTCTTGTACATTCTACTGTGACCACTCGGCCCTGTCCATCCTCGTGCAGATCCCTGAGGCGGGCCCTGGTGACACCAAAGCGACGACTGGCAGCAAACTACCAGCTTGGAGCTAGCCGACTATCGTTCTAGAGCCCCGGACACTGCCGGGACTCCCTGATGTTTTTCTGCAGCTTGCAAGAGTCTTTTCGGCAAACTGCTCATGAGCCCGATTTGCATGTTTTTGCATTGCGTGTCCATCGTCTGATGATGGATGCATGCATGTGACCAGTCATAGCGTCCGTCTTGTGATCCTGCACGTTTAGCTTCAGACAGCGTAGCATCCTGACATGTGTGCGCAGAGTTATGGCAAAAACAGTGGTGTTGGGCCGGTTTTAGGACAGCTCTTGGACCGCCGCGTGCGACACCCACTGTGCGCCGCGGCAGGTATTCAAGCCATGGACCTGTCATTTGTCATCTCTCTCTGCAAATGCTCCTGAAGCATTCAGACACTTTGCCTTGTGTCCCCTAGCCAAACTCTTGCCGTTGCGTGCACGACTTGTGACTATCGTCACGGTCTGACCAGGCACTGATGCCTGGTCAACAGGAGTGTTGCTAGGAAGCTTCCTTGCATCTTCTCATGGTATCAGAGCAGTGAGACAATTCTCACTGAGCTGCGCATCAGAGACGCAGCAGAGCAGCAGCAGTGCGAGTCACCACTACAGCAGATCCACTGGGGTCTGTCGAAGACAGTTGGTCGCTGTCGACGCAGCCCACACCCACCACGTGAGACCGTAGCAGCAGCGTTGCCACCGTGCCAGCAGCAGCATAACAGCAGAGTAGTAGCAGTAGCAGCGGCAGTAGCAGTGTCGTAGCAACAGCTACAGTAGCGCGTGGCGGTTACAGCGACTGCAGCCGCCGTCCGCAGCCGCAGCGGTGGCCACAACAATAGCAGCGCAGCGACAGCAACGGCGGCAGTAGTAGAGTAGCAGCACCGGCGGCAATAGTAGCAAAGCGGTGGCAGCGGCAGCCGTGGCGGCGGCAGCAGAGCAGCAGCAACTGCAGCAAAAGCAGCGCAACAGCGGCAGTAGCAGCAACGCACGGCAGTGGTAGCGAGCAGCAGCCGCAGCGCACAGCAGTAGCAGCGGCATTGCACAGCAGCTGCTGCCACTGCTGCGCACACACCCACGCAGCTACTGCTGTAGCTGACAGCACAGCTACAGCAGCAGTTGAGTGGAAACTGCTGCGAAACTTCCGCGTAGTCGCCGCGGAGCGGCTGCACGCTTGCACAGAACCGCAAGAGAGAGAAAAAGGGGGGTCGTACTGACGTCAGCATTTTTTCTTGCTGACGTCATCAGGTCGTGCTGACGTCAGCAACCACCTACTAACGTCAGCACCATACTGAGCCATTTTTTTGGCCGGACAATAAAAAATTTCCAACGTCTCAACTCTTTGAGAAACACTGACGCTTTCGGAATCTGACAAACCTGACCTGTCGACCCATACTGAGAGGCGACATGAACTCGTCTGATAACAAGGGGAAGGGGACAGGTGATCCCTCCTCCTCTTCTTCTGGGGTCCTAAGCCCACGCTCGCAAGCCATTGAGGACTTGCAGAGCCAGTACGATGAGATGCGTCGCCTACAGCGGGAGCAGACTGATGCCATCCGCACGCTGACTGATCTTCTGCGTGCCCAGTCCACGGTCCCACGGCAGGTTTCCGAGGGACCTGTCGACGTCGCGGTCTCTACACAACAGTCGGCTCAGGCACCCGTGACAGGAGCTAGACCTGACCCACCACCTCCTGACCTCCTTGATGATGATCCAATTATGCCAGGCATGGCAGGCGACTCCCCAGATCATGAGATTCGAGTTCTTGAAGAGCACCTCCGTCAGTTGCAGACGGGCACCAGATCTCCTCGGTTTCCTTCGATACGATCGTCACCCAACTATCCCGGTGACTATCCCCTTCCAAGATTCTTCCCGTCCCTCGTCCTCCTCAACCTGCGGTTGCTCTCCCCACGGAGCGGCAACCCAAGGACTTTGAGACACCACCTCCATGGTACATCAGCGAGGACGGCTTTGACTGCTGGGAGATCCTCTTTCAGGTTTGGGCTACTTCAGAGGGAGTGTGGCCCTACTACCACAACCCGTATCAGCCTACAGAACCAGCATAGGTACTGATAGCAACCAAGGTGATGCGCGGACTCCTCTATGCCATGCCACGCGAGACCGTCGTCGATTTCCGCCCCTTCCTTGGTGAGGCCGGCACAGGTACCGGCGCCGATCCACGCGGAGGTTGGGATCTGGCCTTATCCCTGCTGGCCGCAGAGACGCACGCCACTCGTGCAGCACACATTTGTGCCTTCCACTCTCTCCGTCAGGGGCCTGCAAAGCCTACAGCTGATTACTGGTGACGCGCCATGCGCATCTACACGCGCGTTGGGACCTCAAGAGGCACACAACTGTGGGAGCTCCGTATGATGATGCTCGGAGTTCACCTTGAGTACACTGACATCTTCACACGGTATAGCGACGCTGTCCTCGAGCCTCTTTCAGCCACTCTGCAGCTTCTCCCATGGGCGCATCAGCTCTTCCTCCAGGTGACTTCAGCCCGCGAGGCAGCCGTGGCCCATCAGGAGACTTCTCTTGCTGCAGCAGTCGTTGCATCACCACCATCTTCCCTCCTACAGTCTCCTTCTTCATCCTCCATCACATCCTCATCTTCCTCCTCCTCTTCGGTCTCGTCCACACCCACTCAGACACAGGGTGTTGCAGCAACAGCTCAGGGGGAGAAGAAGAAGGGGAAGCGTGGATCAGGTCAACATCAGTCACAGCAACAGTCGTCATCCAGTGGTAGCAGTGGACGTTCTGTTCACTGCTACAACTGTGGAGGCGCCCATTGCTACACTGAGTACCAGCAGTCGCTCGACTGGGCGCGAATTACTCATGGGCTCCAGGCTGCACACGCCCTCCGTTCTACGTCCAGCACGTCATCCTCGCTATCCTCCGAACGCGTGGCGGCCACGACTGCAGCTGTTCCCGCTTCCTCACCGGCGAGTAGCAGTGATCCGGACCCACGCGACCGCACCATCATTGAGCTCCGACACCTTTCGGTGCTCCGCTTTCAGGGAGGTGCGAGTGTATTGTCATCGTCGGGTGGTCCACAGACTATCTGTCCCTCCATTCCTATGAGTCGTGACGACGCGTGTGGGGGAGCACAGTCAGCATGTGATGATGATAGACTTGACTGCACCGATTGGGTTCATGAGTCTCATCATTGTGCTCTGCGTCGTTCCTCCCCACCGACGGCTCAGCGTCCCTCTGATGCCGAGTGTTCCATTGCCCGTTGTACAGTGACGTCCATCAGTCGTGACTCTGGTGGCACTTGGATCATCGATTCTGGTGCCACACATCACATGACGTGTCGTCGTAGTGATTTTGTTGTTCTCGATCCTGTCACGTCTGTCCGTTCCGTCCGTACAAGCTCTGGTTAGTCCTTGCCAGTCCATGGTGTTGGGGTTGTATGTTTCGACAGTCCGTCTGGCCCCTTGTACCTTTCCGACGTGTTGTTTGTGCCTGATCTTGAGCTCAGCCCGCTTTCTGTGCGTCCCTGCACACTGATGGGTCTCTCTATTGAGCATACCACAGACTCAGCGACTGTGACTGCTACTCACTCTCACAGCGTTGTCCTTCGTGCCTCAGTCGTAGATGATCAATATCGCGTCTCTCGGACCTCCTCCCCTTCCTCTCCTTCCTCCTCGGGTCGGGTCTTTGTTACTGGTGTTCTATCTCTGGAACACCAGCGGTTGCTTCATCGCCGTATGTGTCACGTGGGCTCCGATACTATGTCGAAGCTCATTCAGACACAGCCAGCTCTCGGTCTTGACGCGGCTTCTTTCGAGAAGCCACCAAAGACCGGCTGTCTCTTTTGCGCTCAGGGGAAGATGCACCGATGCACCTACCCTGACTCTCGTTCTCGAGCGCTTCGGCCTCTCGAGCTAGTTCACTCAGACCTTCTCGGTCCTCTTCCGGTCGAGTCCCTATCTGATCGGGGCCGGTATGTTTTGACTCTAACTGATGACTTTATCTGGATGCGATGGGTCTACAGCCTGCGTCAGAAGAGCGATGCCGCCCTTGCGGTTCGACTCTGGTTTGTGATGGTTGAGCGCCAGTCACGTCACATGCTACATACTTTCGGCTCGGATCGCGGCGGTGAGTTCCTTGGCAAGATGGATGGATTCTTTGCTGAGCACGGGATTTTTCACAATGTCTCCGCTCCTGCTACCCCTCAGCCGAACAATGTTTCTGAGCACTGGAACCGCACCATGGAGGATGTGGTTCGCGCTATGCGGTCTCAGTGCGGTCTCCCTGAGTCCTTTGTCTTTGAGGGTTTCGCCTACATGACTTAGGTCTGGAAGCGCCTCCCACACGGTCCGCTTCTGGACCATATTACACCGTATGAGCTCTGGTTTGGACACCGTGCTGACCTTGGTCTCGCTCGTTTCTGGGCATCCCTGGCCTCCGTGTGGTGGACCGAGGACCAGCAGGGCTCCAAGGTCTCACCTCGGGGCCGCTTATGGATCTTCGTAGGCATTTCCGTGCGGTCGAAGGCCTGGCGCTTCTCGGACCCTACTCGTCGTTGCGTCATTGAGTCACGCGATGCGCTCTTTCCCGAGTCTCTCACCTATCGTGACCTGACTTCAATCACGGCACTCTCCGCCACACATGTTCCTACCTGTGAGGGTTCTCGGAGGATGGGGGAGACTTCTACGCCAGCGAGCACCTCTCACTTGGCTGATGTGTCCGTCCGAGCCCCCTTCACCTCTCAGTCTCCGGCCCTTGATGACCCGGCGATCATCGCCGTCGGACCAGAGACCTTGCCCGTACAGCCTGTTTCACACCCCATAGGTGCCCCTACTTCTGTTCCCGCGGCTACTTCTGCGCCAGTACCTGCGTTTGCTAGCAATCCTGTTTCTGTGTCTGGTCCAGTCTTGCCTACTCCCGTACCTGCGTCTGCTGGCACTCCTGTTTCTGTGTCTCGTCCAGTCTCGCCTATTCCCGTACCTGCATCTGCTGGCACTCCTGCCTGTGTGTCAGGTCCAGTCTTGCCTACTCCCGCTGTCACACCCAGCCCCGTGTCCCCCACACACGCATCTCCTCGCACGACATCGCCGGCCGCCTTGCCTCTGGCCCCACCAGCTGTGGTCGTGCCTGTCCTTGAGCCTAAAGTGCGCCCCTCGAGCTCAGGTTACTCCCGTGAGCCCGGTGGCTGTCTTCGACCATTGGATTCCAGAGCTCTGCAAGCGTCGGTTCCCGCACCCAGGCGTCCATCTCGCAGCATCGCGAGTGGTGACCCCGGCACAAAGGCCCTAGGCCTAAGTGTCCGCAGTGAGCTCACAGAGGTGCATCTAACATGCCTCGTAGGGCACGATCTCGTCACTCGCGAGTTCCATATTGCTTGTGATGTAGCATCTGACCTTGTGGTCGTCAGGCCTAGCACCGCGGCGTGTGCCCTTGCCATGCAGAGCTCTCCCTCTATGGCGCCTGACCCAGGCACCCTGAGGGAAGCTCTCTCATCACAAGATGCTGACGTTTGGCGCGTTGCCTACGAGGATGAGCTTTGCGCTATCCGAGAGCATAGAGTCTATGAGCTTGTCGACCTTCCGCCTAGGAGGAAGGTTATTCAGGTCAAGTGGGTCTTTCGCATGAAAGTGAAACCGGATGGCTCACTCGAACGCTACAAGGCCCGCTTGGTCGTCAAGGGGTACTCTCAGATTGAGGGCGTCAATTACACTGACACTTTTGTCCCTGTCGGCCGCATGACCTCAGCTCAAGCTCTGTTCGGTATAGTGGCTAAGCATGACTAGGAACTGCACAACATGGACGTGAACAATGCGTTCCTCCATGGCTCTCTGGATGAGGAGATTTACGTGGCTCAGCCACCAGGCTTTGAGGACGGTAACAAGGTGTGGCACTTGCGCAATTCCTTGTACGGCCTCAAGCAGTCTCCGCGGTGTTGGAACCGAGAGATCACCGGCACTTTGACTCGTGCAGGATATGTACAGAGTGAGGCAAATCGCTCTCTCTTCATCCTACCGACACCCGAGTGGTTCACCGCCATCCTGGTCTATGTCGATGACCTTCTGATCGCGTCTCCATCCCTGGAGGCCGTGAAGGAGGCCAAGGTTGTCCTTGAGACTGCCTACAGGATGAAGGACCTCGGTCATGCATCGGTGTTTCTTGGTATGGAGATCGTGCGAGATCGTAGGCGTCGGACACCGTTGCTGCATCAGGCCCGATACGCACGAGTCGTGGGGGAGCGTTTCAGTGATCTCCTTGGAGCAGTGCCCACCGCTTCCAAACCTCTTACACCCGATGGGCAGGATGCCTTGAAGGTGGATGATCCCACACAACTGGGGGAGACAGTGGACGTGATCTTGTACCTCCGTCTCATCGGATCTCTGATGTACTTGGCCACTACCACACGTCCTGACATCGCTTTTGCTATCAACCTCCTTGCTCAGTTCTCGCAGGCTCCACGTGCCAGAGCCCTTCACGCAGCTATGCAAGTGGTGCGGTACGTGGTCTCCACGCTGTACCTCGGACTCTGCTTTTGTCGGCAGTGTTCGATGGTTCATGACGGTTACACTCACAGCGACTGGGCCTCGAGCCCAGATGGACGCAGCCGTACTGGCTACCTGTTCCTGCTCGGTTGTACCGCTCTATATTGGTGTAGCGGGAAGCAGGGCTGCATCGCACGTAGCTCGTCAGAGGCAGAGTACGTTGCTTTGGGCGAAGAGGCTGCTGAGGCGGTATGGCTGTAGTGCCTGTTTCTTGAGCTTGGTCAGTCAGTACCCGCCATTGTGCTTCGTTGCGACAGCTAGAGGCCTTTCGCCATTGTGGAGAACTCCGGTGTCTTTCACGCTCGCACGAAGCACATTGTGGTTGAGCATCACTTTGTGCGTGATCTGGTGGAGCGACACGTGATCTCCGTCATGTGAGTTGGCACTGACATGCAGCGTGCTGATTTCTTGACGAAGGCACTTAGCTCGCGAAAAGTTCCTGGCGGCCATTCGTTCTGTTGGGCTTCGCACCATGCCTGAGGGTGGTTGAATGTGGGATGTGTGTCCGTGTCCCATCTGTTTTACACTAACTATCGTACTTGTCCCAGTGCTGCACGTGTATGGACATGCGTACCATCGGGTCATGGGGGAGTGTTGTGATTTGTGACGGTCTTGTACAGTCTACCGTGACAACTCGGCCGTGTCCATACTCGTGCACATCCCTAAGCCGAGCCTTGGTGACACCGATGCGACGACTGGCAGCGGACTACTTGCGTGGAGCTCGCCGACTACTGTTCCAGAGCCCCGGACACTGCCGGGACTCCCTGATGTTTTTCTGCAGCTTACGGGTTTCTTTTCGGCGGACTGGCCATGAGCCCAATTTGCATGTTTTTGCATTGTGTGTCCACCGTCTGATGATGGATGCATGCATGTCACTAGTCATAGCGTCCGCCTTGTGATTCTGCACGTCTAGGTTCACACGGCGTAGGATTCTGACATGTGTGCACAGAGTTATGGCCAAAACAGTGGTTTTGGGCCGGTTTTCGGACAGCCCTTGGACCGCCGCGTGCGACACCCGCTGTGCGCCGCAGCAGGTATTTATGCCCTGGACTTGTCATTTGTCATCTCTCTCTGCAAATGCTACTGAAGCATTCAGACACTTTGCCTTGTGTCCCCTAGCCAAACTCTTGCCGTTGCGTGCACGACTTGTGAGTGTCGTCACCGTCTGACCAGGCACTGACGCCTGGTCAACGGGAGTGTTGCTAGGAAGCTTCCTTGCATCTTGTCACCTCGGTCCGCATCAGGGATCTGCACGGGCATGGTGTTGTGATTTGTGCCATTCCTGTACAGTTTACTATGACCACTCGGCCGTGTCCATACTCGTGCAGATCCCTGAGGCAGGCGGCCCTGGTGACACCGGCGTGACGACAGGCGGCGGACTACCCGTCCGGAGCTGACCGACCACTGTCCCAGAGCCCCAGATGTCACTGGGACTTCTTGCTGTGTCTTCTACGTCTTGCAGGCGCCTTTCGGCGGACTGGGCATGAGGCCCATTTGCATGTTTTTGCATTGTATACTCGTTGTCAGTCGATGGATGCATGCATGTGACCAGTGGTTGCGTGCGTCTTTTGATTCTGCACGTCTAGGTTCAGACGGCGTAGGATTCTGACATGTGTGCGCAGAGTTACGGCCAAAACAGTGGTTTTGGGCCGGTTTTAGGACAGCTCTTGGACTGCCGCGTGCGACACCCGCCGTGCGCCGCGGCAGGTATTTATGCCCTGGACCTGTCAGTTGTCATTTCTCTCTGCATATGCTATATTGAAGCATTCTGACACTTNGACTTGTGTCTCCTAGCCAAACCCTTGCCGTTGTGTGTACGACCTGTGCTTGTCGTCACCGTCTGACTAGGCACTGACGCCCGGTCAGCGGCCGTGTTGCTAGGAAGCTTCTACGCACTTTCTCATGGTATCAGAGCAGTGAGACAGTTCTCACTGAGCTGCGCAGCAAAGACGCAGCAGAGCAGCAGCAGTGAGAGTCACCGCTGCAGCAGTTCTTCTGGGACCCGTTGGAGACGGCCGGTCGCCGTCCGCGTACTCCACCCACCACGTGAGATCGTAGCTGCTGAGGCAGCAGCAGCAGCGCGTACCGCCACATAGAGGCGTGTGGCGGCTGCGGTGCGTGCAGCCGCCACCCCCCCCCCACAGCCGCAGCAGCAGAGCAGCAGCAGCAGAGGCGGCGGCGGCAGCCGCGCAGCAGCAGCAGCGCAGCAGCAGCGGCCGCCACAGCAGCGTGGCAGCAGCGGCGGCAGCAGCAGTGCAGCAGCGGCGTCGGCAGCAGCAGCGCGCGGCGGCGGCAGCCAGCAGTAGCTGCAGCGCGCAGCAGCAGCGCCGCGTGCAGCAGCGGCCGCCGTGCGGAGCAGCAGCAGCAGCAGCAGCGCAGCCGCCGCTGCCACCGCTGCACGCGCAGCTACGCAGCTGCTGCTGCAGCTGACAACACAGCTGCAGCAGCAGCTGGGCGGAAGCTGCTTCGCAACTTCTACGGAGCTGCCGCGCGCCACCGCGCGGCGGTAAAACCGTGACAAGAAAAAGAAACAAGGAGGGGACGAGCTGACGTCAGCATTCTTGGTTGCTGACATCATCAGGTTGTGCTGACGTCAACAACCACTTGCTGACGTCAGCATAACACTTAGCCAAATTTTCAACCGAAAAGTCAAAAGTTGCCAGCGGTTCAACTCCTCGAGAAACGCAGTCGGTTTTGAAATCCGGCAAAGTGGACCTGTCGTCCCATAGTGAGCGGCGACATGCGGTCGCCCGACGACAAGGACAAGGGACCAGGTGATCCCTCCTCCTCTTCTTCAGGGGTATTGAGCCCTCGCTCGCAGGCCATTGAGGACCTGCGCAGTCAGCAGGAGGAGATGCGTCGTCTGCAGCGAGAGCAGACTGACGCGATCCGCACGCTGACTGAGCTCCTGCGCGCTCAGTCCACGGCTCCTC
>SZWC01004241.1:42100-60273 GCA_023375785.1 Penium margaritaceum
TGATGACGAATGATGATGGTCACTGACGCAAGGTGCAAGGGAGAGATTTGTTAAATGTTTCTGCCCCTTGTTCAGTGTTGTAGGACGGATCAGGAATGCTCTGCCCCTTGTGGAGGTATGACCCCTAGATCCGTTTGTAGTGTGACTCAACTATGCTCTGTCTCTTGTGAGATATGACCTGTGAGTACACCATGTGGGTGAGTGGTTGCCCTGGCCATTTTGTTGATTTGGCCAAGTGAGAGGTCATGAGTTCGATCCTGGCCCCATGCATATCTTGTTTGTTGTGGAAGCTTCCAAGAAAGAAAGTCCGTAGCTTCTTGGACGCTACATGGTTGTTCTGTCACCTTGACACTTGGATGCTTATGTGTCAAGCTCACAGTGCAAGTCTATTGGTGACGTGGCTGGTTCAGGCCACTTCCCAGGAATGTGCTTTTGAGTTCTAGGACTGGACAGACAGCTATAAAAGGACTTGTCTTGCATGCTGATCAATCAACCCTTGCTTGATGCTCTCTTGCGTATTGACGACTTGAGCTCTTCTTGAGATGTAATGCTAAGGCGTTAGTACTCTTGAAGGTGAAGTGTATGCCTGATTAAGTTTGGGGTGCATGACACATACATGCAAAGGAAGAAGGTGTAAGAACCTTTGTGAGCTTTTCGGTTTCGCGGCTTCTCTGCCGGAGGTGGTTAGCTCAGTAGCTAACAGTCACAACAAGTGAAAAAAAAAGAGGCTTAATTTCTACATGAAGCTGGCAAAACTTATTGAGGCCTTGATGCGACTATGTATGGATTGTTATGACTTTTCAGAATGAGCCAATGGCTGCACCATCACTCGTGCTCGACTTTATGTCAGTGGCGTGTGCTTGTGACTCCCTTGTGTTACATTCTCTTTAGGATGTTGTAGTTGTCGCCTTGCATGATCTAGGATTTTGTGGGTGCTGTTGTTAGGTATCAGCACCTGCAGTGGTCACCTTGCCTCATTTTGGCAGAGTAGTGAGTAGGATTAAAACTTCTTAAACACTTTGCAAAGCGTTTAAGAAATTTTAATCTTACTGCTTTTGCCAGAGTAGTGAGTAGCTGTTTTAGGTAGAGTGGAAAGGAGCTACTTTTGATAGAGTAGTGAGTAGCTACTTTTCGTAGAGTAGTGAGTAGCTGCATTTGACAGAGTAGTGAGTAGCTGCTTTTAGTAGAGTAGTGAGTAGCTGCTTTTGAAAGAGTAGCAAGTAGCTGCTTTTAGTAGAGTAGTGAGTAGCTGCTTTTGGTAGAGTAGTGAGTAAGTGCTTTTGACAGAGTACTGAGTAGCTGCTTTTGGAAGAGTAGTGAGTAGCTGCTTTTGACAGAGTAGTGGGTAGCTGCTTTTGGTAGAGTAGTGAGTACCTGCTTTTGATTGAGTAGAGAGTAGCTACTTTTCGTAAAGTAGTGAGTAGCTGCTTTTGGCAGAGTAATGAGTAGCTGCTTTTGGTAGAGTAGTGAGTAGCTACTTTTGGTAGAGTAGTGAGTAGCCGCTTTTTGTAGAGTAGTGAGTAGCTGCTTTTGATTGAGTTGTAAGTAGCTGCTTTTGGTAGAGTAGTGAGTAGCTGCTTTTGGTAGAGTAGTGAGTAGGTGCTTTTGGTAGAGTAGTGAGTAGCTGCTTTTGGTAGAGTAGTGAGTAGCTGCTTTTGGCAGAGTAGTGAGTAGCTGCTTTTGACAAAGTAGTGAGTAGCTGCTTTAGACAGAGTAGTGAGTAGCTGCTTTTGGTAGAGTAGTGAGTAGTTGCTTTTGACAGAGTAGTGAGTAGTTGCTTTTGGTAGAGTAGTGAGTAGTTGCTTTTGACAGAGTAGTGGGTCGTTGCTTTTGACAGAGTAGTGAATAGCTGCTTTTGGTAGAGTAGTGAGTAGCTGCTTTTGGTAGAGTAGTGAGTAGCTGCTTTTGGTAGAGTAGTGAGTAGCTGCTTTTGGTAGAGTAGTGAGTAGCTGCTTTTGACATAGTAGTGAGTAGTTGCTTTTGGTAGAGTAGTGAGTAGGTGCTTTTGGTAGAGTAGTGAGTAGCTAATTTTGACATAGCAGTGAGTAGCTGCTTTTGACAGAGTAATGAGTAGCTGCTTTTAATAGAGTAGTGAGTAGTTGCTTTTGGTAGAGTAGTGAGTAACTACTTTTGGTAGAGTAGTGAGTGAGTGCTTTTGACAGAGTACTGAGTAGCTGCTTTGGGAAGAGTAGTGAGTAGCTGCTTTTGACAGAGTAGTGGGTAGCTACTTTTGGTAGAGTAGTGAGTAACTGCTTTTGATAGAGTAGAGAGTAGCTGCTTTTCGTAGAGTAGTAAGCAGTTGCTTTTGGCAGGGTAGTGAGTAGCTGCTTTTGGCAGAGTAGTGAGTAGCTGCTTTTGGTAGAGTAGTGAGTAGCTGCTTTTGGTAGAGTAATGAGTAGCTGCTTTTGGTAGAGTAGTGAGTAGCTACTTTTGGTAGAGTAGTAAGTGGCTGCTTTTTGTAGAGTAGTGAGTAGCTGCTTTTGATTGAGTTGTAAGTAGCTGCTTTTGGTAGAGTAGTGAGTGGCTGCTTTTGGTAGAGTAGTGAGTAGGTGCTTTTGGTAGAGTAGTGAGTAGCTAATTTTGGTAGAGTAGTGAGTAGTTGATTTTGGCAGAGTAGTGAGTAGCTGCTTTTGACAAAGTAGTGAGTAGCTGCTTTTGACAGAGTAGTGAGTAGCTGCTTTTGGTAGAGTAGTGAGTAGTTGCTTTTGACAGAGTAGTGAGTCGTTGCTTTTGACAAAGTAGTGAGTAGCTGCTTTTGGTAGAGTAGTGAGTAGCTGCTTTTGGAAGAGTAATGAGTAGCTGCTTTTGGTAGAGTAGTGAGTAGCTGCTTTTGACGTAGTAGTGAGTAGCTGCTTTTGGTAGAGTAGTGAGTAGCTGCTTTTGACATAGTAGTGAGTAGTTGCTTTTCGTAAAGTAGTGAGTAGCTGCTTTTGGCAGAAAAGTGAGTAGCTGCTTTTGACAGAGTAGTGAATAGCTGATTTTGGTAGAGTAGTGAGTAGCTGCTTTTGACAAAGTAGTGAGTAGCTGCTTTTGACAGAGTAGTGAGTTGCTGCTTTTGGCAGAGTAGTGAGTAGCTGCTTTTGGCAAAGTAGTGAGTAGCTGCTTTTGGTAGAGTAGTGAGTAGTTGCTTTTGACAGAGTAGTGAGTAGCTGCATTTTGGAGAGTAGTGAGTAGTTGGTTTTGACAGAGTAGTGAGTAGCAGCTTTTGGTAGAGTAGTGAGTACCTACTTTTTGTGGAGTAGTGAGTAGCTTCCTTTTATAGAGTAGTGAGTAGCTGCTTTTGACAGAGTAGTGAGTAGCTGCTTTTGGTAGAGTAGTGTGTAGTTGCTTTTAGTAGAGTGGTGAGTAGCTGATTTTGGTTGAGTAGTGACTAGCTGCTTTTGGTAGAGTAGTGAGTAGTTCCTTTTTGCAGAGTAGTGAGTAGCTGCTTTGATAGAGTAGTGAGTAACTGCTTTTGGTAGAGTAGTGAGTAGGTGCTTTTGATAGAGTACCGAGTAGCTGCTTTTGGTAGAGTAGTGAGTAGCTGCTTTTGACAGAGTAGTGAGTAGCTGCTTTTGACGGAGTAGTGAGTAGCTGCTTTTGGTAGAGTAGTGAGCAGCTGCTTTTCGCAGAGTAGTGAGTAGTTGCTTTTGGTAGAGTAGTGAGTAGCTGCTTTTGACATAGTCGTGAGTAGCTGCATTTGGTAGAGTAGTGAGTAGCTGCTTTTGGTAGAGTAGTGAGTAGATGCTTTTGGCAGAGTAGTGAGTAGTTGCTTTTGGTAGAGTAGTGAGTAGCTGCATTTGGTAGAGTAGTGAGTAGCTGCTTTTGACAGAGTCGTGAGTAGCTGCATTTGGTAGAGTAGTGAGTAGCTGCTTTTGACAGAGTCGTGAGTAGCTGCATTTGGTAGAGTAGTGAGTAGCTGCTTTTGACAGAGTCGTGAGTAGCTGCATTTGGTAGAGTAGTGAGTAGCTGCTTTTGACAGAGTCGTGAGTAGCTGCATTTGGTAGAGTAGTGAGTAGCTGCTTTTGACAGAGTCGTGAGTAGCTGCATTTGGTAGAGTAGTGAGTAGCTGCTTTTGACAGAGTCGTGAGTAGCTGCATTTGGTAGAGTAGTGAGTAGCTGCTTTTGACATAGTCGTGAGTAGCTGCATTTGGTAGAGTAGTGAGTAGCTGCTTTTGGTAGAGTAGTGAGTAGATGCTTTTGACAGAGTAGTGAGTAGTTGCATTTTCTAGAGTAGTGAGTAGCTGCCTTTGGTAGAGTAGTGAGTAGCTACTTTTGGTAGAGTAGTGAGTAGCTTCTTCTTGTAGAGTAGTGAGTAGCGACTTTTGACAGAGTAGTGAGTAGCTGCTTATGGTAGAGTAGTGAGTAGCTACTTTTGGTAGAGTAGTGAGTAGCTGCTTTTGGTTGTGTAGTGAGTAGCTGCATTTGGTAGAGTAGTGAGTAGCTGCTTTTGACAGAGTAGTGAGTAGCTGCTTTTGACGGAGTAGTGAGTAGCTGCTTTTGGTAGAGTAGTGAGCAGCTGCTTTTGGCAGAGTAGTGAGAAGCTGCTTTTGGCAGAGTAGTGAGTAGTTGCTTTTGGTAGAGTAGTGAGTAGCTGCTTTTGACATAGTCGTGAGTAGCTGCATTTGGTAGAGTAGTGAGTAGCTGCTTTTGGTAGAGTAGTGAGTAGATGCTTTTGGCAGAGTAGTGAGTAGTTGCTTTTGGTAGAGTAGTGAGTAGCTGCTTTTGACATAGTCGTGAGTAGCTGCATTTGGTAGAGTAGTGAGTAGCTGCTTTTGGTAGAGTAGTGAGTAGATGCTTTTGACAGAGTAGTGAGTAGTTGCATTTTCTAGAGTAGTGAGTAGCTACCTTTGGTAGAGTAGTGAGTAGCTACTTTTGGTAGAGTAGTGAGTAGCTTCTTGTTGTAGAGTAGTGAGTAGCGACTTTTGACAGAGTAGTGAGTAGTTGCTTTTGGTAGAGTAGTGAGTAGCTACTTTTGGTAGAGTAGTGAGTAGCTGCTTTTGGTTGAGTAGTGAGTAGTTGCTTTTGGTAGAGTAGTGAGTAGCTGCTTTTGGCACAGTAGTGAGTAGCTGCTTTTGGCAGAGTAATGAGTAGCTGCTTTTGCTAGAGTAGTGAGTAGTTGCTTTTGGCAGAGTAGTGAGTAGCTGCTTTTGGTAGAGTAGTGAGTAGCTGCTTCTAACAGAGAAATGAGTACCTCTCTTTGCTAGAGTATTGAGTAGATGCTTTTGACAGAGTACTGAGTAGCTGCTGTTGATTCAGTGGTGAGTAGCTGCTTTTGATAGAGTAGTGAGCAGCAGCTTTTGGTAGAGTAGTGAGTAGCTGCTTTTGGTAGAGTGGTGAGTAGATGCTTTTGGTAAAGTAGTCAGTAGCTGCTTTTGGAACAGTAGTGAGTAGCTGCTTTTGATGGAGTAGTGATTAGTTGCTTTTGATAGAGTAGTGAGTAGCTGCTTTCGGTAGAGTAGTGAGTAGCTGCTTTGAGAGAATAGTGAGTAGCTGCTTTTGGTAGAGTACTGAGTAGTTGCTTTTGGTAGAGTAGTGAGTAGCTGCTTTTGACAGAGTAGTGAGTAGCTACTTTTGGCATAGAAGTGAGTAGCTGCTTTAGACAAAGTAGTGAGGAGCTGCTTTTGGTAGAGTAGTGAGTAAATGCTTTTGACAGAGTATTGAGTAGCTGCTTTTTGTAGAGTAGTGAGTAGCTGCTTTTGGCAGAAAAGTGAGTAGCTGCTTTTGACAGAGTAGTGAGTATGTGCTTTTGGTAGAGTAGTGAGTAGCTGCTTTTGACAGAGTAGTGAGTAGCTTCTTTTGACAGAGTAGTGAGTTGCTGCTTTTGGCATAGTAGTGAGTAGTTGCTTTTGGCAGAGTAGTAAGTAGCTGCTTTTGGCAGAGTAGTGAGTAGCTGCTTTTGGTAGAGTAGTGAGTAGTTGCTTTTGATGGAGTAGTGTGTAGTTGCATTTTGTAGATTAGTGAGTAGTTGCTTTTGACAGAGTAATGAGTAGCTGTTTTAGGTACAGTAGTGAGCACCTACTTTTGGTAGAGTAGTGAGTAGCTGCCTTCTATAGAGTAGTGAGTAGCTGCTTTTGACAGAGTAGTGAGTAGCTGCTTTTGGTAGAGTAGTGAGTAGCTGGTTTTAGTAGAGTAGTGGGTAGCCGCTTTTGGTTGAGTAGTGAGCAGTTGCTTTTGGTAGAGTAGTGAGTAGTTTCTTTTGGCAGAGAAGTGAGTAGCTGCTTTTGATAGAGTAGTGAGTAGGTGCTTTTGACAGAGTAGTGAGTAGCTGCTTTTGGTAGAGTAGTGGGTAGCTGCTTTTGACAGAGTAGTGAGTAGTTGCTTTTGACGGAGTAGTGAGTAGTTGCTTTTAGTAGAGTAGTGAGCAGCTGCTTTTGGCAGAGTAGTGAGTAGCTGCTTTTGGCAGAGTAGTGAGTAGTTGCTTTTGGTAGAGTAGTGAGTAGTTGCTTTTGACATAGTCGTGAGTAGCTGCATTTGGTAGAGTGGTGAGTAGCTGCTTTTGGTAGAGAAGTGAGTAGCTGCTTTTGGCAGAGTAGTGAGTAGCTGCTTTTGACAGAGCAGTGAGTACCTGCTTTTGGTAGAGTAGTGAGTAGCTTCTTTTGACAGAGTAGTGAGTAGCTGCATTTGGTAGAGTAGTGAGTAGCTGCTTTTGGTAGAGTAGTGAGTAGCTGCTTTTGGAAGATTAGTGAGTAGCTGCTTTTGACATAGTAGTGAGTAGCTGCTTGTGGTAGAGTAGATAGTAGCTGCTTTTGACAGAGTAGTCAGTAGTTGCTTTTGGTAGAGTAGTGAGTAGCTGCTTTTGATAGAGTGGTGAGTAGCTGCTTTTGGTAGAGTAATGAGCAGCTCCGTTTGGTAGAGTAGTGAGAAGCTGCTTCTGGTAGAGTGGTGAGTAGCTGCTTTTGGTAAAGTAGTCAGTAGCTGCTTTTGGTACAGTAGTGAGTAGCTGATTTTGGTAGAGTAGTGAGTAGCTGCTTTTGGTAGAGTAGTGTGTATCTGCTTTTGGTAGAGTTGTGAGTAGCTGCTTTTGGCAGAGAAGTGAGTACCTGCTCTTGACAGAGTACTGAGTACCTGCTTTTGGCAGAGTACTGAGTAGCTGCTTCTGGGAGAGTAGTAAGTAGCTGCTTTTGACAGAGTAGTGAGTAGCTGCATTTGGTAGAGGAGTGAGTAGCTGGTTTTAGCAGAGTAGTGCGTAGCTGCTTTTGACAGAGTAGTGAGTAGCTGCTTTTGGCAGAGTAGTGAGAAGTTGCTTTTGGTAGAGTAGTGAGTAGCTTCTTTTGGCAAAGAAGTGAGTAGCTCCTTTTGGTGGAGTAGTGAGTAGTTGCTTTTGATAGAGTAGTGAGTAGCTGCTTTTGGCAGAAAAGTGAGTAGCTGCTTTTGACAGAGTAGTGAGTAGCTTCTTTTGGTAGAGAAGTGAGTAGCTGCTTTTCACAGAGTAGTGAGTAGCTGCTTTTGACAGAGTACTCAGTTGCTACTTTTTGCAGAGAAATGAGTAGTTGCTTTTGGCAGAGTAGAGAGTAGCTGCTTTTGGCAGAGTAGTGAGTAGGTGCTCTTGGTAGAGGAGTGAGTAGTTGCTTTTGACAGAGTAGTGAGTAGCTGCATTGTAGAGTAGTGAGTAGTTGCTTTTGATAGAGTAATGAGTAGCTGCTTTTGGTACAGTAGTGAGTAGCTACTTTTGGTAGAGTTGTGCGTAGCTGCCTTTTATAGAGTAGTGAGTAGCTACTTTTGCCAGAGTAGTGAGTACCTGCTTTTGGTAGAGTAGTGAGTAGCTGCTTTTGTTAGAGTAGGGAGTAGCTGCTTTTGGTTGAGTAGTGAGTAGCTGCTTTTGGTAGAGTAGTGAGTAGTTGCTTTTGGCACAGTAGTGAGTAGCTGCTTTTGACAGAGTAGTGAGTAGCTGCTTTTGACAGAGTAGTGAGTAGCGGCTTTTGGTAGAGTAGTGAGTTGCTGCTTTTGACAGAGTAGTGAGTAGCTTCTTTTGACGGAGTAGTGAGTAGCTGCTTTTGGTAGAGTAGTGAGCAGCTGCTTTTGGGAGAGTAGTGAGTAGCTCTTTTGGCAGAGTAGTGAGTAGTTGCTTTCGGTTGCGTAGTAAGTAGCAACTTTTGTCAGAGTAGTGAGTAGCTGCATTTCGTAGAGTAGTGAGTAGCTGCTTTTGGTAGAGTAGTGAGTAGCTGCTTTTGGCAGAGTAGTGAGTAGCTGCTTTTGACAAAGCAGTGAGTACCTGTATTTGGTAGAGTAGTGAGTAGCTCCTTTTGGTTGAGTAGTGAGTAGCTGCTTTTGGTATTGTAGAGAGCAGCCGCTTTTGGTACAGTAGTGAGTAACTTCTTTTGGTGGTAGAGTAGTGAGTAGCTGCTTTTGGTAGAGTAGTGAGTAGCTGCTTTTGGAAGAGTACTGAGACGTTGCTTTTGGTAGAGTAGTGAGTAGCTACTTTTGGTCGAGTAGTAAGTAGCTGCTTTTGACAGAGTAGTGAGTAGCTGCTTTTGCCAGAGTAGTGAGTAGCTGCTTTGGCAGAGTAGGGAGTAGCTGCTTTTGAGAGAGTAGTGAGTAGCTGCATTTGGTAAAGTAGTGAGTAGTTGTTTTTGGCAGAGTAGTGAGTAGTTGCTTTTGGTAGAGTAGTGAGTCGTTCCTTTTGCAGAGTAGTGACTGGCTGTGTTTGGCGGAGTAATGAGTAGCTGCTTTTGGTAGAGTAGTGAGTAGCTGCTTTTGACAGAGCAGTGAGTAGCTACATTTGGTAGAGTAATGAGTAGCTGCTTTTGGTAGAGTAGTGAGTAGCTGTTTTTGGTAGAGTAGTGAGTAGCTGCTTTTGGAAGAGTAGTGAGTAGTTGCTTTTGGAAGAGTAAAGAGTAACTCCTTTTGACGGAGTAGTGAGTAGCTGGTTTTGATAGAGTAGTGAGAAGCTGCTTTTGGTAGATTAGTGAGTAGTTGCTTTAGACATAGTAGTGAGAACTTGCTTTTGGTAGAGTAGTGAGTAGCTGCTTTTGACAGTGTTGTGAGTAGCTGCTTTTGGTAGAGTAGTGAGTAGCTGCTTTTGACAGAGCAATATGTAGCTGCTTTTGGTAGAGTAGTGAGTAGCTGCTTCTGGCAGAATAGTGAGTAGCTGCTTTTGGCACAATAGTGAGTAGGTGCTTTTGGTAGAGTAGTGAGTAGCTGCTTTTGACAGAGTAATGAGTAGCTGCTTTTGGTAAAGAAGTGAGTAGCTGCTTTTGGAAGAGTTGTGAGAAGCTTCTTTTGACAAAGTAGTGAGTAGCTACTTTTGGTAGAGTAGTGAGTAGCTGCTTTGGGTAGAGTAGTGAGTAGCTGCTTTTTGTAGAGTAGCGTGTAGCTCCTTTTGGTAGAGTAGTGAGTAGCTGCTTTTGGTAGAGTAGTAAGTAGCTGCATTTGGTAGAGTAGTGAGTAGCTGCTTTTGAGAGAGTAGTGAGTAGCTCCTTTTGGTTGAGTAATGAGTACATGCTTTTGACAGAGTACTGAGTAGCTGCTTTTGGTAGAGTAGTGAGAAGCTGCTTTTGGTAGAGTAGTGAGCAGCTACTTTTGGTAGAGTAGTGAGTAGCTGCTTTTGGCAGACTAGAGAGTAGCTTCTTTTGACAGAATAGTGTGTAGCTGCTTTTGGCACAGTAGTGAGTAGCGGCTCTGGCAGTGCAGTGAGTAGCTGCTTTTGAGAGAGTAGTGAGTAGCAGCTTTTGGTAGAGTAGTGAGCAGCTGGTTTTGGCAGACTAGTGAGTAGCTGCTTTTGGCAGAGTAGTGAGTAGCTGACTTTGATAGAGTAATGAGTAGTTGCTTTTAGCAGAGTAGTGGGTAGCTGGTTTTGACAGAGTAGTGAGTAGCTGCTATTGGTAGAGTAGTGAGTAGCTACTTTTGGTGGAGTAGTGAGTAGTTGCTTTTGGTAGAGTAGTGAGTAGATACTTTTGCCAGAGTATTGAGTAGCTGCTTTTGACAGAGTAGTGAGTTGCTGCTTTTGGCAAAGTAGTGAGTAGTTGCTTTTGGCAGAGTAGTGAGTAGCTGCTTTTGGCAGAGTAGTGAGTAGCTACTTTTGGTAGAGTAGTGAATGGTTGCTTTTGATAGAGTAGTGAGTAGCTGCATTTTGTAGAGTAGTGAGTAGTTGCTTTAGATAGAGTAATGAGTAGCTGCTTTTGGTAGAGTACTGAGTACCTACTTTTGGTAGAGTAGTGACTAGCTGCCTTTTATAGAATAGTGAGTAGCTGCTTTTGACAGAGTAGTGAGTAGCTGCTTTTGGTAGAGTAGTGAGTAGCTGCTTTTAGTACAGTAGTGAGTAGTTGCTTTTGGTTGAGTAGTGAGTAGCTGCTTTTGGTAGAGTAGTGAGTAGTTGCTTTTGGCAAAGTAGTAAGAAGCTGCTCTTGATAGAGTAGTGAGTAGGTGCTTTTTACAGAGTAGTGAGTAGCTGCCTTTGGTAGAATAGTGAGTAGCTGCTTTTTGAAAGAGTAGTGAGTAGCTGCTTTGGACGGAGTAGTGAGTAGCTGCTTTTGGCAGAGTAGTGAGTAGTTGCTTTTGGTAGAGTAGTGAGTAGTTGCTTTTGACATAGTTTGAGTAGCTGCATTTGGTAGAGCAGTGAGTAGCTGCTTCTGGTAAAGAAGTGAGTAGATGCTTTTGGCAGAGAAGTGAGTAAATGCTTTTGACAGAGCAATGAGTACCTGCTTTTGGTAGACTAGTGAGTAGCTGCTTTTGGTAGAGTAGTGAGTAGTTGCTTTTGGCAGAGTAGTCAGTAGCTGCTTTTGGCAGAGTAGTGAGTAGATGCTTTTGACAGAGTAGTGAGTAGGTGCATTTTGTAGAGTAGTGAGTAGCTTCTTTTGAAAGAGTAATGAGTAGCTGCTTTTGGTAGAGTAGTGAGTAGTTGCTTTTGGTATGGTAGTAAGTAGCTTCTTGTTGTAGAGTAGTGAGCAGCAACTTTTGACAGAGTAGTGAGTAGCTGCTTTTGGTATAGTAGTGAGTAGTTTCTTTTGGTAGAGTAATGAGTAGTTGCTTTTGGTTGAGTAGTGAGTAGCTGCTTTTGGTAGAGTTGTGAGAAGCTGCTTTTGGCAGAGTAGTGAGTAGCTGCTTTTGGCAGAGTAGTGAGTAGCTGCTTTTGGGTAGAGTAGTGAGTAGTTGCTTTTTGCAGAGTAGTGGGTTGCTGCTTTTGGTAGAGTAGTGAGTAGCTACTTTTGACACAGTAGTGAGTAGCTCCTTTTGGTAGAGTAGTGAGTAGATGCTTTTGACAGAGTAGTGAGTAGCTGCTTTTGATAGAGTAGTGAGCAGCTGCTTTTGGTAGAGTAGTGAGTAGCTTCTTCTGGTAGAGTGGTGAGTAGCTGCTTTTGGTAGAGTAGTGAGCAGCTACTTTTGGTAGAGTAGTGAGTAGCTTCTTCTGGTAGAGTGGTGAGTAGCTGCTTTTGGTAAAGTAGTCAGTAGCTCCTTTTGGTTCTGTAGTGAGTAGCTGATTTTGGTAGACTAGTGAGTAGATGCTTTTGGGAGAGATGTGAGTACCTGCTTTTGACAGAGTACATAGTACCTGCTTTGGGCAGAGTAGTGAGTAGGTGCTGCTGGGAGAGTAGTAAGTAGCTGCTTTTGACAGAGTAGTGAGTAGCTGCTTTTGGTAGAGTAGTGAGTAGCTCGTTTTGGCAGAGTAGTGACTAGCTACTTTTGACAGAGTAGTGAGTAGCTGCTTTTGGCTGAGTAGTGAGAAGTTGCTTTTGGTAGATTAGTCAGTAGCTTCTTTTGGCAAAGTAGTGAGTAGCTCCTTTTGGTGGAGTAGTGAGTAGTTGGTTTTGACCGAGTAGTGAGTAGCTGCTTTCGGTAGAGTAGTGAGTAGCTGCTTTTGAGAGAGTAGTGAGTAGCTGCTTTTGGTAGAGTTGTGAGTAAAAACTTTTGGTAGAGAAGTGAGTAAGTGCTCTTGATAGAGTACTGAGTAGTTACTTTTGGTAGAGTAGTGAGTAGCTGCTTTTGACAGAAAAGTGAGTAGCTGCTTTTGGCAGAGTACTGAGTAGCTGCTTTAGACAAAGTATTGAGGTGCTGCTTTTGGTAGAGTAGTGAGTAACAGCTTTTGACAAAGCATTGAGTAGCTGCTTTTCGTAGAGTAGTGAGTAGCTACTTTTTGCAGAAAAGTGAGGAGCTGCTTTAAACAGAGTAGTGAGTAGCTTCTTTTGGTAGAGTAGTGAGTAGCTGCTTTTCATGGATTAGTGAGTAGCTGCTTTTAAAAGAGTACAAAGTTGCTACTTTTGGCAGAGTAGTGAGTAGTTGGTTTTGGCACAGTAGTGAGTAGCTGCTTTTGGCAGAGTAGTGAGTAGGTGCTTTTGGTAGAGGAGTTAGTAGTTGCTTCTGACACATTAGTGAGTAGCTGCATTTTGTATAGTAGTGAGTAATTGCTTTTGATAGAGTAGTGAGTAGCTGCTTTTGACAAAGTAGTGAGTAGCTGCTTTTGGTAGAGTAGTGAGTAGCTGCGTTTGGTAGAGTAGTGAGTAGCTGCTTTTGGTTGAGTAGTGAGTAGCTGCTTTTGGTAGAGTAGTGATTAGTTGCTTTTGGCACAGTAGTGAGTAGCTGCTTTTGACAGAGAAGTGAGTAGCTGCTTTTGACAGAGTAGTGAGTAGCTGCTTTTGGTAGAGTAGTGAGTAGCTGCTTTTGGCAGAGTAGTGAGTAGCTGCTTTTGACAGAGAAGTGAGTAGCTGCTTTTGACAGAGTAGTGAGTAGCTGCTTTTGGTAGAGTAGTGAGTTGCTTCTTTTGACAGAGTAGTGAGTAGCTGCTTTTGACGGAGTAGTGAGTAGCTGCTTTTGGTAGAGTAGTGAGTAGTTTCATTTGGTAGCGTAGTGAGTAGCGGATTTCGTCAGAGTAGTGAGTAGCTGCATTTGGTAGATTAGTGAGTAGCTGCTTTTGGTAGAGTAGTGAGTAGCTGCTTTTTGCAGAGTAGTGAGTAGTTGTTTTTTACAAAGCAGTAATTACCTGCTTTTGGTAGAGTAGTGAGTAGCTGCTTTTGGCTGAGTATTGAGTAGCTGCTTTTGGCTGAGTAGTGAGTAGCTGCTTTTGGTAGAGTAAAGAGAAGCTGCTTTTGGTAGAGTAGAGAGTAGCCGCTTTTGGTACAGTAGTGAGTAACTGCTTTTGGTAGAGTAGTGAGTAGCTGCTTTTGGTAGAGTAGTGAGAATTTGCTTTTGGTAGAGTACTAAGACGTTGCTTTTGGTAGAGTAGTGAGTAGCTGCTTTTGGCAGAGTAGTGAGTAGCTGCTTTTGACAGAGTAGTGAGTAGCTGCTTTTGCCAGAGTGGTGAGTAGCTGCTTTGGCAGAGTAGGGAGTAGCTGATGTTGACAGAGTAGTGAGTAGCTGCATTTGGTAATGTAGTGAGTAGCTGCTTTTGGCAGAGTAGTAAATAGTTGCTTGTGGTAGAGTAGTGAGTCGTTGCTTTTGCAGAGTAGTGAGTGGCTGCGTATGGCAAAGTAGTGAGTAGCTGATTTTGGTAGAGTAGTGAGTAGTTGCTTTTGACAGAGTAGTGAGTAGCTGCATTTGGTAGAGTAGTGAGTAGCTGCTTTTGGTTGAGTAGTGAGTAGCTGCTTTAGGAAGAGTAGTGAGTAGCTACTTTTGGAAGAGTAAAGAGTAGCTGCTTTTGATAGAGTAGTGAGTAGCTTCTTTTCATATAGTAGTGAGTAGCTGCTTTTGGTAGAGTAGTGAGTAGTTGCTTTAGACATAGTAGTGAGAACTTGCTTTTGGTAGAGTAGTGAGTAGCTGCTTTTGACAGTGTATTGAGTAGCTGCTTTAGGTGGAGTAGTGAGCAGCTGCTTTACACAGAGCAGTATGTAGCTGCTTTTGGTAGAGTAGTGAGTAGCTGCTTCTGACAGAATAGTGAGTAGCTGCTTTTGGCAGAGTAGTGAGGAGGTGCTTTTGGTAGAGTAGTGAGTAACTGCTTTTGACAGAGTAATGAGTAGCTGCTTTTGGTAAAGAAGTGAGTAGCTGCTTTTGGAAGAGTTGTGGGAAGCTGCTTTTGACAGAGTAGTGAGTAGCTACTTTTGGCAGAGTAGTGAGTAGCTGCTTTGGGTCGAGTAGTGAGTAGCTGCCTTTGGTAGAGTAGTGAGTAGCTACTTATGGTAGAGTAGTGAGTAGCTGCTTTTGCTAGAGTAGTGAGAAGCTGCTTTTGGTAGAGTAGCGTGTAGCTCCTCTTGGTAGAGTAGTGAGTAGCTGCTTTTGGTAGAGTAGTAAGTAGCTACATTTGGTAGAGTAGTGAGTAGCTGCTTTTGAGAGAGTAGTGAGTAGCTCCTTTTGGTAGAGTAGTGAGTACATGCTTTTGACAGAGTACTGAGTAGCTGCTTTTGGTAGAGTAGTGAGAAGCTGCTTTTGGTAGAGTAGTGAGCAGCTGCTTTTGGTAGAGTAGTGAGTAGCTGCTTTTGGCAGACTTGTGAGTAGCTACTTTTGAGAGAGTAGTGTGTAGCTGCATTTGGCAGAGTAGTGAGTGGCGGCTTTGGCAGTGCAGTGAGTAGCTGCTTTTGACAGAGTAGTGAGTAGCTGCTTTTGGTAGAGTAGTGAGCAGCTGGTTTTGGCAGAGTAGTGAGTAGCTGCTTTTGGCAGAGTAGTGAGTAGCTGATTTTGATAGAGTAAAGAGTAGCTGCTTTCAGCAGAGAAGTGGGTAGCTGCATTTGACACAGTAGTGAGTAGCTCATATTGGTAGAGTAGTGAGTAGCTACTTTTGGTAGAGTAGTGTGTAGCTGCTTTTGGTAGAGTAGTGAGTAGCTGCTTTTGGGAGAGTAGTGAGTAGCCGCTTTTGGTAGACTAGTGAGTAGCTGCTTTTGACAGAGTAGTGAGTAGCTGCTTTTGGTAGAGTAATGAGTAGCTGCTTTTGAGAGAATAGTGAGTAGCTACTTTTGGTAGAGTATTGAGTAGCTGCTGTTGAAAGAGTACTGAGTAGCTGCTTTTGGCAGAGTAGTGAGTAGCTACTTTAGATAGAGTAGTGAGTAGCTGCTTTTGGTAGAGTAGTGAGTAACTGGTTTTGACAGAGTAGTGAGTAGCTGCTTTTTGTAGAGAAGTGAGTAGCTGCTTTTGGCAGTGTAGTGAGTAGCTTCTTGTCGTAGAGAAGTAAGTAGCTGCTTTTGACGGAGTAGTGAGTTGCTGCTTTTGGTAGAGAGTAGCTTCTTTTTGTAGAGTAGTGAGTAGCTGCTTTTGATAGAGTAGTGAGTAGTTGCTTTTGGTAGAGTAGTGAGAAGCTACTTTTGGTAGAGTAGTGAGTAGTTGCTTTTGTTTGAGTAGAGAGTAGCTGCTTTTGGTAAAGTAGTGAGCAGTTGCTTTTGGCAGAGTACTGAGTAACTTCTTTTGACAGAGTAGTGAGTAGCTGCTTTTGAGATAGAAGTGAGTAGCTGCTTTTGGTAGACTATTGGGTAGCTACTTTTCACAGAGAAGTGAGTAGGTGCTTTTGACAGAGTAGCGAGTAGCTGCTTTTGGTAGAGTAGTGAGTAGTTTCTTTTGTAGAGAAGTGAGTAGCTGCGTTTGGCTGAGTAGTGAGTAGCTGCTTTTTTTAGAGTAGTGATTTGCTGCTTTTGACAGAGTAATGAGTAGCTGCTTTAGACATAATAGTGAGTAATTGCTTTTGGTAGAGTAGTGACTTGCTGATTTTGACAGATGGGTGAGTAGCTGCTTTTGGTAGAGTAGTGAGTAGCCGATTTTGACAGAGTAGTAAGTAGCTGCTTTTGGTAGAGTAGTGAGTAGCTGCTTTTGGGAGAGTAGTGAGTAGTTGCTTTTGGCAGCGCAGTGAGTAGCTGATTTTGGTAGAGTAGTGAGAAGCTGCTTTTGACAAAGTAATGAGTAGCTGCTTTTGGTAGAGTAGTGAGTAGGTGGTTTTGCCAGAGTAGTGAGTAGCTGCTTTTGACAGAGTAATGAGCAGCTGCTGTTGGCAGAGAAGTGAGTAGCTGCGTTTGGTAGAGTAGTCAGTAGCTGCTTTTGGTAGAGTAGTGGGTAGCTGCTTTTGGTAGAGTAGTGAGTAGCCGCTTTTGGTAGAGTAGTGAGTACCTGCTTTTGGTAGAGTATAGTGTAGATGCTTTTGGTAGAGTAGTGAGTAGCTACTTTTGGCAGAGTAGTGAGTAGCTGCTTTTGGTAGAGTAGTGAGTAGCTGCTTTTGACAGAGTAGTGAGTAGCTCCTTTTGGTAGAGCAGTGAGTAGATGCTTTAGACAGAGTTGTGAGTAGCTGCTTTTGGTAGAGTAGTGAGGAGTTGCTTTTGATGGAGTAATGAGCAGTTGCTTTTGATAGAGTAGTGAGTAGCTACTTTTGCCACAGTAGTGAGTAGCTGCTTTTGACAGAGTAAGGAGTAGCTTCTTTTGGAAGAGCAGTGGGTAGCTGCTTTGGCAGAGTGGTGAGTAGCTGCTGTTGACAGAGTACTGAGTAGTTGCTTTTGGTAGAGTAGTGAGTAGCTGCTTTTTGAAGAGTATTGAGTAGTTGCTTTTGACAGAGTAGTGATTAGATGCTTTTGACAGAGTAGTGAGTAGCTGCTTTTGGCAGAGTAGTGAGTAGCTACTTTTGGTAGAGTAGTGAGTAGCTACTTTAGGCAGAGTAATGCGTAGCTGCTTTTGGTAGAGTAGTGAGTAGCTGCTTTTGACAGAGTAGTGAGTAGCTGCTTTAGGTAGAGTAGTGAGTAGCTGCTTTTGAGAGAGAAGTGAGTAGCTACTTTTGGTAGAGTATTGAGTAGCTGCTTTTGGTAGAGTATTGAGTAACTGCTTTTGGTAGAGTAGTGAGTAAGTGCTTTTGACAGAGTACTGAGTAGCTGCTTTTGGTAGAGTAGTGAGTAGCTGCTTTTGACGGAGTAGTGAGTAGCTGCTTTTGGTAGAGTACTGAGTAGCTGCTTTAGATAGAGTAGTGAGTAGCTACTTTTGTTAGAGTAGTGAGTAGCAGCGTTTGGAAGAGTAGTGAGTATCTGCTTTTGGTATAGTAGTGAGTAGCTATTTTTGGTAGGGTAGTGAGTACCTGCTTTTGGCAGAGTAGTGAGTAGCTGCACTTGACAGAGTAGTGAGTAGCTACTTTTCACAGAGTAGTGAGTAGCTGCTTTTGGTATGTTAGCTACTGAGCTAACCACCTCCGGCAGAGAAGCCGCCAAACCAAAAAAGCTCACAAAGGTTTTTACACCTTCTTCCTTTGCAGGTATGTGTCGTGCACCCCAAACTTAATCAGGCATACACTTCACCTTCAAGAGTACTAACGCCTTAGCATTACAACTCAAGAAGAGCTCAAGTCGTCAATACACAAGAGAGCATCAAGCAAGAGTTGATTGATCAGCATGCAAGACAAGTCCCTTTATAGCTGTCTGTCCAGTCCTAGAACTCAAAAGCACATTCCTAAGAAGTTGCTTGACCCTGCCACATCACCAAGAGACTTGCGCTGTGGGCTTGACACATAAGCATCCTTGTGCCAAGGTGACTGATCAGCCGTGTTGCTTCCCAGAAGCAATGGACTTTCTTTCTTGGAAGCTTCTTGGAGCCAGGATCGAGCTCATGACCTCTCACTTGGCCAAATCAACAAAATGGCCAAGTTAACCACTCACCTACATGGTGTACTCACAGGTCATATCTCACATGAGACAGAGCATAGTTGAGTCATCCTACAACAAATCCAGGGGTCATACCTCCACAAGGGGCAGAGCATTCCTGATCCGTCGTACAAGACTGAACAAGGGGCAAACATATTCAACAAATCTCTCCCTTGCACCTTGCGTCATTTTCCATCATCATTCTTCATCACTTGCGTTGACCATGCCAATACCTTGCCTGCCCGCCTGGTGGAGATCCTTGTCCAATGGCTTTGTAAGCTTGTCAGCCCGGTTCAGCTTGGTGCCGACATACTCCAGCTCCACTGTCTGCTTGTAGACCAAGTCTCGAGCATAGTGGTAGCGGATCTCGATGTGCTTTGTGCGCCTGGACAGAACTGGGTTCTTGGACATGTCAATTGCGCTGATGTTGTCAATTTTGATGATTGTTGCCGTTACCTGTGGTGCCTTCATCTCAGAGAGCAAGGTGCAAAGCCACTGCACCTCTTTACACACCTCAGCCAATGCAATGTACTCAGCTTCAGCTGTTGACAGAGAGACACACTCCTGCTTGCGACTCGCCCAACTGACAGCACCTCCATTTAGCATACACACAAAGCTGGAGGTGGATTTTCTGTTGTCGATATTGCCTCCCCAGTCAGCGTCGGTGTAGCACATGAGACGAAGTGACGCGGATCCAGCGATGCCTCCAAATTGGAGTCCCACGTGTCG
>SZWC01004241.1:63358-97805 GCA_023375785.1 Penium margaritaceum
AGAGTAGTGAGTAGCTGCTTTTGGCAGAGTAGTGAGTAGTTGCTTTTGGTAGACTAGTGAGTAGCTTCTTTTGGTAGAGTAGTGAGTGGTTGCTTTTTGAAAGAGTAGTGAGTAGCTGCTTTTGGTAGAGTAGTGAGTAGCTTCTTTTGGTAGAGTTGTGAGTAGCTGCTTTGGGTAGATGAATGAGTAGCTGCTTTTGGGACAGTAGTGAGTAGCTTCCTTTGGTAGAGTAGTGAGTAGCTGCTTTTGATAGAGTAGTGAGTAGCTCCTTTTGGCAGAGTAGTGAGTAGATGCTTTTGACACAGTAGTGAGTAGCTTCTTTTGGTAGAGTAGTGAGTAGTTGCTTTTGGTAGAGTAGTGATCAGTTGCCTTTGGTAGAGCAGTGAGTCGCTGCTTATGGTAGAGTAGTGAGAAGCTGCTTTTTGTAGAGTAGTGAGTAGCCGCTTTTGGTAGAGTAGTGAGTAGCTGCTTTTGGTAAAGTAGTGAGTAGCTGCTATTGACAGAGCAGTGAGTAGGTGCTTTTGGTAGAGTAGTGAGTAGCTACTTTTGGTAGAATAGTGAGTAGCTGCTCTTGGAAGAGTAGTGAGTAGCTGCTTTTGACAGAGTAGTGAGTAGTTGCATTTGGCATACTAGTGAGTAGCTGCTTTTGGCAGAGTAGTGAGTAGCTGCTTTTGACAGAGTAGTGAGTAGCTGCTTTTGGTAGAGTAGTGAGTACCTATTTTTGGTAGAGTAGTGAGTAGCTGCTTTCGACAGAGTATTGAGTAGCTGCATTTGGTGGAGCAGTGAGTAGCTGCTTTTGGTAGAGTAGTGAGTAAATGCTTTTGGTTAATCAGTGAGTAGCTTCTTTTCGTATAGTAGTGAGTAGCTACTTTTGGTAGAGTAGAGAGTAGCTGCTTTTGGCAGAGTAGTGAGTAGCTGCTTTTGACAGAGTAGTGAGTAGCTGCTTTTGGTGGAGTAGTGAGTAGCTGCGTTTTGTAGAGTAGTGAGTAGCTCCTTTTGACAGAGTAGTGAGTAGTGGCTTTTGGCAGAGTAGTGACTAGCTGCTTTTGGTAGAGTAGTGAGTAGCTGGTTTTGGTCGAGTAGTGAGTAGTTGCTTTTGGTAGAGTAGTGAGTAGTTGCTTTTGGCAGAGGAGTGAGTAGCTGCTTTTAATAGAGTAGTGAGTAGCTGCTTTTGACAGAGTAGCTAGTGGCTTTTTTTGGTAGAGTAGTGAGTAGCTGCTTTTGGCAGAGTAGTGAGTATCTGCTTTCCGTAGAGTAGTGTGTAGCTGCTTTTGGTAAGGTAGTGAGTAGCTGCTTTTGAGAGAGTAGTGAGTAGCTGCTTTTGGCAGAGTAGTGAGTAGCTACTTTTGGCAGAGAAGTGAGAAGCTACTTTTGGAAGAGTAGTGAGTAGCTGCTTTTGACAGAGATGTGAGTAGCTGCTTTTAGTGGAGTAGTAAGTAGCTGCTTTTTGTAGAGTAATGAGTAGCTGCTATTGGTCGATCTATAAGTAGCTGCTTTTGGTCTAGTAGTGAGTAGCTGCTTTTGGTAGAGTAGTGAGTAGCTGCTTTTGGCAGAGTAGTGAGTACCTGCTTTTGACCGAGTAGTGAGTAGATTCTTTTGGCAGAGTAGTGAGTAGCAGCTTTTGGCAGAGTAGTGAGTAGCTGCTTTTGGTAGAGTTGTGAGTACCTGCTTTTGGTAGAGTAGTGAGTAGTTGCTTTTGGAAGAGTTGTGAGTAGCTGCTTTTGACAGAGTAGTGAGTAGTTGCTTTTGGTGAAGTAGTGAGTAGCTGCTTTTGGCAGAGTAGTGAGTAGCTGCTTTTGGCGGAGTAGTGAGTAGCTGCTTTTAACAGAGTAGTGAGTAGCTGCTTTTCGTAGAGTAGTGAGTAGCTGCTTATGGTAGAGTAGTGAGTAGCTGCTTTGGGTAGAGTAGTGAGTTTCTGCTTTTGGCAGAGTAGTGAGTAGCTGCTTTTGGTAGAGTATTGAGTAGCTGCTTTTGACAGAGTAGTGAGTAGCTCCTTTTGTAGAGTAGTGAGTAGATGCTTTTGACAGAGTGGTCAGTAGCTGCTTTTGATAGAGTAGTGAGTAGCTGCTTTTGGTACAGTAAAGAGTACCTGCTTTTGGCATAGTAGTGAGTAGCTTCTTTTGGTAGAGTCTGAGTACCTGCTTTTATTAGAGTAGTGTGAAGCTGCTTTTGACAGAGTAGTGAGCAGCTCCTTTTGAAAGAGTAGTGAGTAGCTGCTTTTGGCAGAGTACTGAGTAGCTGCTTTGAACAGAGTAGTGAGTAGCTCCTTTTGGTAGAGTAGTGAGTTGCTGCTTTTGACATAGTACTAAGTAGCTACTTTTGGTAGACTAGTGAGTAGCTACTTTTGACAGAGTAGTGATTAGCTGCTTTTTCTAGAGTAGTGAGTAGCTGCATTTGGCAGAGTAGTGAGTAGCTGATTTTGGCAGAGTAGTGAGTAGCTGCTTTTGGTAGAGTAGTGAGCAGCTTGTTTTGGTAGAGTAGTGAGTAGCGGCTTTTTGTAGAGTAGTGAGTAGCTGCTTTTGGTAGAGTAGTGAGTGGCTGCTTTTGGTAGAGTAGTGAATAGCTTCTTTTGGTAGAGTAGTGAGTAGCTGCTTTAAATAGAGTATTCAGTAGCTGCTTTTGGTAGAGTAGTGAGTAGCTATTTTTAATAGAGTAGTGAGTAGCTGCTTTGGGAAGAGTAGTGAGTAGCTGCTTTTGGTAGAGTAGTGAATAGCTTCTTTTGGTGGAGTAGTGAGTAGCTACTTTTGACAGAGTATTGAGTAGCTCCTTTTGGTAGGGTAGTGAGTAGATGCTTTTGACAGACTAGTGAGTAGCTGCTTTTGGTAGACTAGTGAGTAGCTGCTTTTGGTAGAGTAGTGAGTAGCTGCTTTTGGTAGAGTATTGAGTAGCTGCTTTTGGTAGAGTAGTGAGTAGCTACTTCTGACAAAGTAGTGAGTAGTTTCATTTGGCATAATAATGAGTAGCTGCTTTTGGCAGAGTAGCGAGAAGCTCCTTTTGATGGAGTAGTGAGTAGTTGCTTTTGGTAGGGTAGTGAGTAGCTGCTTTTGGCAGAGTAGTGAGTAGCTGCTTCTGACAGAGTAGTGAGTAGCTGCTTTTGGTAGAGTAGTGAGTACCTACTTTTGGTCGAGTTGTGTGTAACTGCTTTTGGCAGAGTAGTGAGTAGCTGCTTTTGACAGAGTAGTGAGTAGCTGCTTTTGGCAGAGTAGAGAGTAGTTGCTTTTGGTAGAGTAGTTAGTAGCTGCTTTTGGCAGAGTAGTGAGTAGCTGTTTTTGGTAGAGTAGTGAGTAGCTGCTTTCGACAGAGTAGTGAGTAGCTGCTTTTGGTGGAGCAGTGAGTAGCTGCTTTTGGTAGAGTAGTGAGTAAATGCTTATGGTCAATCAGTGAGTAGCTGCTTTAGGTATAGTAGTGAGTAGCTACTTTTGGTAGAGTAGTGAGTAGCTGCTTTTGGCAGAGTAGTGAGTAGCTGCTGTTTACAGAGTAGTGAGTAGGTGATTTTGGCAGAGTAGTGAGTAGTTGCTTTTGGAAGAGTAGTGAGTAGCTGCTTTTGACAGAGAAGTGAGTAGCTCCTTTTGGTAGAGTACTAAGTAGATGCATTTGACAGAGTCGTGAGTAGCTGCTTCTGGTAGAGTAGTGTGTAGTTGCTTTTGGTAGAGTAGTGAGCAGCTGCTTTTGGTAGAGTAGTGAGTAGCCGCTTTTGGTAGAGTAGTGAGTAGCTCCTTTTGGTGTAGTAGTGAGTAGCTGCTTTTGACAGAGTAGCTAGTAGTTTTTTTTGGTAGAGTAGTGAGTCGATGCTTTTGGTAGAGTTGTGAGAAGCTGCTTTTTGTAGAGCAGTGAGGAGCCGCTTTTGGTAGAGTAGTGAGTAGCTGCTTTTGGTAAAGTATTGAGTAGCTGCTTTTGACGGAGCAATGAGTAGCTGCTTTGGGTAGAGTAGTGTGTAGTTGCTTTTGGTAGAGTAGTGAGTAGCTGCTTTTTGTAGAGTAGTGAGTAGCTGCTTTTAACAGAGTAGTGAGTGGTTGCACTTGGCATAGTACTGAGTAGCTGCTTTTGGCAGAGTAGTGAGTAGCTGCTTTTGACAGAGTAGTGAGTAGCTGCTTTTGGTAGAGTACTGAAAAGCTGCTTTTGGTAGAGTAGTGAGTAGCTGCTTTTGACAGAGTAGTGAGTAGTTGCTTTTGGCAGAGTAATGAGTAGCTGCTTTTGGTAGAGTAGTGAGTAGCTGCTTTTGGTAGAGTAGTGAGTACCTGCTTTTGGTAGAGTAATGAGCAGCTGCTTTTGGTAGAGTAGGGAGTCGATTCTTTTCGTAGAGTTGTGAGTAGCTACTTTTGGTAGAGTAGTGAGTAGCCGCTTTTGGTAGAGTAGTTAGTAGCTGCTTTTGGTAGAGTAGTGAGTAGCTGCTTTTGGTAGAGTAGTGAGTAGCTGCTTTTGGTAGAGTAGTGAGTAGCTACTTCTGATAGAGAAGTGAGTAGTTTTATTTGGCATAGTAGTGAGTAGCTACTTCTGGCAGAGTAGTGAGTAGCTGCTTTTGGCAGAGTAATGAGTAGCTGCTTTTGGTAGAGTAGTGAGTAGCTGCTTTTGGTAGAGTAGTGAGTAGCTGCTTTTGGTAGAGTAGTGAGTAGCTACTTCTGATAGAGAAGTGAGTAGTTTTATTTGGCATAGTAGTGAGTAGCTACTTCTGGCAGAGTAGTGAGTAGCTGCTTTTGGTAGAGTAGTGAGTACCTACTTTTGGTAGAGTAGTGAGTAGCTGCTTTTTCGCAGAGTAGTGAGTAGCTGCTTTTGACAGAGTAGTGAGTAGTTGCTTTTGGCAAAGTAGAGAGTAGTTGCTTTTGGTAGAGTAGTTAGTAGCTGCTTTTGGCAGAGTAGTGAGTAGCTATTTTTGGTAGAGTAGTGAGTAGCTTCTTTGACAGAGTAGTGAGTAGCTGCTTTTGGTGGAGCAGTGATTAGTTGCTTTTGGTAGAGTAGTGAGTAAAGGCTTTTGGTCAATCAGTGAGTAGCTGCTTTTGGTATAGTAGTGAGTAGCTACTTTGGTAGAGTAGTGAGTAGCTAGTTTTGGCAGAGTAGTGAGTAGCTGCTGTTGACAGAGTAGTTAGTAGCTGCTTTTGGCAGAGTAGTGAGTAGTTGCTTTTGGAAGAGTAGTGAGTAGCTGCTTTTGACAGAGTAGTGAGTAGCTCCTTTTGGTAGAGTACTAAGCAAATGCTTTTGACAGAGTAGTGAGTAGCTGCTTCTGGTAGAGTAGTGAGTAGTTGCTTTTGGTAGAGTAGTGAGCAGGTGCTTTTGGTAGAGTAGTGAGTAGCCGCTTTTGGTAGAGTAGTGAGTAGCTGCTTTTGACAGAGTAGCTAGTAGCTTTTTTTGGTAGAGTAGTGAGTCGATGCTTTTGGTAGAGTAGTGAGAAGCTGCTTTTTCTTGAGTAGTGAGTAGCCGCTTTTGCTAGAGTAGTGAGTAGCTGCTTTTGGTAAAGTAGTGAGTAGCAACTTTGGACAGAGCAGTGAGTAGCTGCTTTTGGTAGAGTAGTGAGTAGCTGCTTTTGGTAGAGTTGTGAGTAGCTGCTTTTTGTAGAGTAGTGAGTAGCTCCTTTTAACAAAGTAGTGAGTAGCTGGTTTTGGTAGAGTAGTGAGTAGCTATTTTTGGTAGAGTAGTGAGTAGCTGCTTTTGGCAGAGGAGTGAGTAGCTGCTTTTGGTAGACTAGTGAGTAGCTGCTTTTGACAGAGTAGATAGTAGCGTTTTTTGGTAGGGTAGTGAGTATCTGCTTTTGGTAGAGTAGTGAGTAGCTGCTTTTGGTAAGGTAGTGAGTAGCTGCTTTTGACAGAGTTGTGAGTAGCTGCTTTTGGTAGAGTAGTGAGTAGCTACTTTTGGCAGAGTAGTGAGTAGCTGCTTTTGGCAGAGTAGTGAGTAGCTGCTTTCGACAGAGTAGTGAGTAGCTGCTTTTGGTGGAGTAGTGAGTAGTTGCTTTTCGTAGAGTATTGAGTAGCTGCTTTTGGTCGTTCGGTGAGTAGCTGCTTTTGGTATAGTAGTGAGTAGCTGCTTTTGGTAGAGTAGTGAGTAGCTGCTTTTCACAGAGTAGTGAGCAGCTGCTTTTGTCTGAGTAGTGAGTAGATGCTTTTGGCACAGTAGTGAGTACCTACTTTTGGTAGAGTAATGAGTACCTGCTTTTGGCAGAGTAGTGAGAAGTAGCTTTTGGCAGAGTCGTGAGTAGCTGCTTTTGGTAGAGTAGTGAGTAGCTGCTTTTGGTAGAGTAGTGAGTAGCTGCTTTTGGCACAGTAATGAGTAGCTGCTTTTGGTAGAGTTGTGAGAAGCTGCTTTTGACAGAGAAGTGAGTAGCTGCTTTTGGTAAAGTAGTGAGTAGCTGCTTTTGGCAGAGTAGTGAGTAGCTGCTTTTGGCAGAGTAGTGAGTAGCTGCTTTTGGTAGAGTAATGAGTAGATACTTTTGGTACAGTAGTGAGAAGCTGCTCTTGGCAAAGTACTGAGTAGCTGCTTTTGGTAGAGTAGTGAGTAGCTACTTTTGATAAAGTAGTGACTAGCTGTTGTTGGCAGAGTAGTGAGTAGCTGCTTTTGACAGAGTAGTGAGTAGCTGCTTTTGGCAGAGTAGTGAGAAGCTGCTTTTGGTAGAGTTGTGAGTAGGTGCTTATGGTAGAGTAGTGAGTAGCTGCTTTGGGTAGAGTAGTGAGAAGCTGCTTTTGGCAGAGTAGTGAGTAGCTGCTTTTGGTAGAGTGGTGAGTAGCTGCTTTTGACAGAGTAGTGAGTAGCTCCTTTTGTAGAGTAGTGAGTAGATGCTTTTGACAGAGTAGTTAGTAGCTGCTTGTGGTAGAGTAGTGAGTAGCTGCTTTTGGTAGAGTAGTGAACAACTGCTTTTGGTAGAGTAGTGAGTCGCTTCTTTTGGTAGAGTGGTGAGTAGCTGCTTTTGGTAGAGTAGTGAGAAGCTGCTTTCGGTACAGTAGTGAGTACCTGCTTTTGGCAAAGTAGTGAGTAGCAGCACTTGACAGAGTAGTGAGTAGCTACTTTTGGTAGAGACTGAGTGGCTGCTTTTAATAGAGTAGTGAGTAGCTGCTTTTGATAGAGTAGTGAGTAGCTCCTTTTGAAAGCGTAGTGAGTAGCTGCTTTTGGGAGAGTAGTGAGTAGGTCCATTTGGTAGAGTAGTGAGTACCAACTTTTGACTGAGTAGTGAGTAGCTGCTTTTGGCAGAGTACTGAGTAGCTGCTTTGACAGAGTAGTGAGTAGCTGCTTTTGGTAGATTTGTGAGTAGGTGCATTTGGCAGAGTAGTGAGTAGCTGATTTTGGCAGAGTAGTGAGTAGCTGCTTTTGGTTGAGTAGTGAGTAGCTTCTTTTGACAAGGTAGTGAAATGCTGCTTTTGGTAGAGTAGTGAGTAGCTGCTTTTGACAGAGTAGTGAGTAGCTGCGTTTGATAGAGTAGTGAGTAGTTGCTTTTGGCAGAGTAGTGAGAAGCTACTTTTGGTAGAGTGGTGAGTAGCTTCTTTTGGTAGAGTAGTGAGTAGCTGTCTAAGATAGAGTATTGAGTAGCTGCTTTTGGTAGAGTAGTGAGTAGTTCATTTTGGCAGAGTAGTGAGTAGCTGCTTTTGACACAGTAGTGAGTAGCTGCTTTCGACACAGTAGTGAGTAGCTGCTTTTGGTCGATCAATGAGTAGCTGCTTTTGGTATAGTAGTGAGTAGCTGCTTTAGTAGAGTAGTGAGTAGCTGCTTTTGGCAGAGTAGTGAGTAGGTGATGTTGACCGAGTAGTGAGTAGCTGCTTTTGGTAAAGTAGTGAGTAGATGCTTTTGGCAGAGTAGTGAGTAGTTCCTTTTGGCAGAGTAGTGAGTAGCTGCTTTTGGTAATGTAGTGAGTAGCTGCTCTTGGCAGAGTACTGAGTAGCTGCTTTTGGTAGTGTAGTGAGTAGCTGCTCTTGATAGAGTAGTGAGTAGCTGCTGTTGGCAGAGTAGTGAGTTGCTGGTTTTGACAGAGTAGTGAGAAGCTGCTTTTGGTAGAGAAGTGAGAAGCTGCTTATGGTAGAGTAGTGAGTAGCTGCTTTTGGTAGAGTAGTGAGTAGGTGCTTTGGGTAGAGTAGTGGGTAGCTGCTTTTGGTAGAGTAGTGAGTAGGTGCTTTTGACAGAGTAGTGAGTAGCTCCTTTTGTAGAGTAGTGAGTAGATGCTTTTGACAGAGTAGTCAATAGCTACTTTTGGTAGAGTAGTGAGTAGCTGCTTTTGGTAGAGTAGTAAGCAGCTAATTTTGGTAGAGTAGTGAGTCGCTACTTTTGGTAGAGTAGTGAGTAGCTGCTTTTGGTAAAGTACTGAGAAGCTGCTTCTAATAGAGTAGTGTGTAGCTGCTTTTGATAGAGTAGTGAGTAGCTCCTTTTGAAAGAGTAGTGAGTAGCTGCTTTTGGTAGAGTACTGAGTAGCTGCTTTTGGGAGAGTAGTGAGTAGCAGCTTTTAGCAGAGTAGTGAGTAACTGCTTTTGGTAGAGTAGTGAGTAGTTGCTTTTGACAGAGTAGTGAGTAGCTGCATTTGGTAGAGTAGTGAGTAGTTGCTTTTGGTAGAGTAGTGAGTAGCTGCTTTTGGGAGAGTAGTGTGTAGCTGCTTTTGGTACAGTATTGAGGAGCTACTTTTGACAGAGTAGTGAGTAGCTGCTTTTGGTAGAGTAGTGAGTAGCTGCGTTTCAGAGAGTAGTGAGTAGCTGCTTTCGATAGATGAGTGAGTAGCTGCTTTTGGCAAAGAAGTGAGTAGCTGCTTTTGGCAGAGTAGTGAGTAGCTCCTTTTGACAGAGTCGTGAGTAGCTGCTTCTGGTAGAGTAGTGAGTAGCTGCTTTTGGTAGAGTAGTGAGCAGGTGCTTTTGGTTGGGTAGTGAGTAGCTTCTTTTGACAGAGTAGTAAGTAGCTGCTTTTGGTAGAGTAATGAGTAGCTGCTTTTGGTAAAGAAGTAAGTAGCTGCTTTTGGGAGAGTAGTGAGTAGCTGCTTCTGGTAGAGTAGTGAGTAGCTGCTTTTGGTACAGTAATGAGTAGCTGCTTTTGATAGAGTAGTGAGTAGCTGCTTTTAACAGAGTGGTGAATAGTTGCTTTTGATAGAGTAGTGAGTAGCTCCTTTTGGTAGAGTAGTGAGCAGCTACTTTTGGTACAGTAGTGAGTAGTTGCTTTTGCTAGAGTACTAGGTAGCTACTTTGGGTAGAGTAGTGAGTAGCTGCTTTTGGCAGAGAAATGAGTAGGTGCTTTTAGTAGAGTAGTGAATAGCTGCTTTTTGCAGAGTACTGAGTAGTTGCTTTTGACAGAGTAGTGTGTAGCTGCTTTTGGCAGCCTCGTGAGTAGGTGCTTTGGCAACGTAGTGAGTAGCTGCTTTTGAGAGAGTAGTTAGTAGCTGCTTTTGGTAGAGTAGTGAGTTGCTGTTTTGAGAGAGTAGTGAGTAGCTACTTTTGGTAGAGTAGTGAGCAACTGCTTTTGATAGAATAATGAGTAGCTGGTTTTGGTAGAGTAGTGAGTTGCTGCTTTTGGCAGAGTAGTGAGTAGCTGCTTTTGGTAGAGTAGTGACTAGCTGCTTTAGAGAGAGTAGTGAGTAGCTCCTTTTGTAGAGTAGTGAGAAGATGCTTTTGTAAGAGTAGTCAGTAGCTGCTTCTGGTAGAGTAGTGAGTAGCTGATTTTGGTAGAGTGGTGAGCAGCTGCCTTTGGTAGAGTAGTGAGTCACTACTTTTGGTAGAGTAGTGAGTAGCTGTTTTTGATAGAGTATTGAGTAGCCGCTTGTGGCAGAGTAGTGAGTACCTGCTTTTGGCAGTGTAGTTTGTAGCAGTACTTGACAGAGTAGTGCGTAGCTGCTTTTGGTAGAGTAATGAGTAGCTGCTTTTAATAGAGTAGTGAGTAGCTGCTTTTGACAGAGTAGTGAGGAGCTCCTTTTGAAAGAGTAGTGAGTAGCTGCTTTTGGTAGAGTAGTGAGTAGCTGCTTTTGGCAGAGTAGAGAGTAGCTGTTTTTTGCAGACTAGTGAGTAGCTACTTTTGGTAGAGTAGTGAGTAGCTGCTTTTGACAGAGTAGTGAGTAGCTGCATTTGGTACAGTAGTGAGTAGCTGTTTTTGGTAGAGTAGTGAGTAGCTGCTTTCGGCAGAGTAATGAGTAGCTGCTTTTGACAGAGTAGTGAGTAGTTGCTTTTGGTAGAGTAGTGAGTAGCTGCTTTTGACAGAGTAGTGAGTAGCTGCATTTGGTAGAGTAGTGAGTAGCTACTTTTGCTGGAGTAGTGCGTAGCTGCTTTTGACATAGTATTGACGAGCTACTTTTGGTAGAGTAAGGAGTAGGTACTTTTGACAGAGTAGTGAGTAGCTGCTTTTGGTAGAGTAGTGAGTAGCTACTTTTGACAGAGTAGTGAGTATTTGCTTTTGGTATAGTAGTGAGTAGCTGCTTTTGGCAGAGTATTCAGTAGCTGCTTTTGGCAGAGTAATGAGTAGCAGCTTTTGGTAGAGTAGTGAGTAGTTGCTTTTGTCAGAGTTGTGAGTAGCTGCTTTTGGTAGAGTAGTGAGTAGCCGCTTTTGGCAGAGTAGTGAGTAGCTACTATTGGTAGAGTAGTGAGTAGCTTCTTTTGACAGAGTAGTGAGTAGCTACTTTTGGTAGATTATTGAGCAGGTGCTTTTGGTAGAGTTGTGAGAAGCTGCTTTTGGTAGAGTAGTGAGTTTCTGCTTTTGGTAGAGTAGTGAGTAGTTGCTTTGAGTAGAGTAGTGAGTAGCTACTTTTGGCAGAGTAATGAGTAGCTTATTTTGGTGGAGTAGTGAGTAGCTGCTTTTGACAGAGTAGGGAGTAGCTCCTTTTCGTAGAGTAGTGAGTAGATGCTTTTGACAGACTAGTGAGTAGCTGCTTCTGGTAGAGTAGTGAGTAGCTGCTTTTTGTAGAGTAGTGAGCAGCTGCTTTTGGTAGAATAGTGAGTTGCTGCTTTTTGTAGAATAGTGAATAGCTGCTTTTGGTAGAGTAGTGAGTAGCCGCTTTTGGTAGAGTAGTGAGTAGCTGCTTTTGGTAGAGTAGTGAGTAGGTGCTTTTGGTAGAGTAGTGAGTAGCTGCTTTTGGTAGAGTAGTGAGTAGCTGCTTTTGGTAGAGTAGTGAGTAGCTGCTTTTGGTAGAGTAGTGAGTAGCTGCTTTTAATAGAGTTGTGAGTAGTTACATTTGGGATAGAAGTAAGTAGCTGCTTTTAACAGAGTAGTGAGTAGCAGCTTTTGACAGAGTTGTGAGTAGCTGCTTTTTGTAGAGTAGTGAGTAGCTGCTTTTGGTAGAGTAGTGAGTAGCTGCTTTTGGCAGAGTAATGAGTAGTTGCTTTTAACAGAGTAGTGAGTAGCTGCTTTCGGGAGAGTAGTGAGTAGCTGCTTTTGGTAAAGTAGTGAGTATCTTCTTTGGACAAAGTAGTGAGTAGCTGCTTTTGGTAGAATAGTGAGAAGCTGCTTTTGACAGAGTAGCTAGTAGCTTTTTTGGTAGAATAGTGAGTAGCTGCTTTTGGCAGAGTAGTGAGTAGCTGCTTTTGGTAGAGTAGAGAGTAGCTGCTTTTGGTAAGGTAGTGAGTAGCTGCTTTTGACAGGGTAGTGAGTAGTTGCTTTTGGTAGAGTAGTGAGTAGCTGCTTTTGGCAGAGTAGTGAGTAGCTACTTTTGGTAGAGTAGTTAGTAGCTGTTTTGGACAAAGTAGTGAGTACCTACTTTTGGTGGAGCAGTGAGTAGCTGCTTTTGGTAGAGTAGTGAGTAGCTGCTTTTGGTCGATCAGTGAGTAGCTCCTTTTGTTGTAGTAGTGAGTAGCTGCTTTTGGTAGAGTAGTGAGTAGCTGCATTTTGCAGAGTAGTGGGTAGCTGCTGTTGACGGAGTAGTGAGACGTTACTTTTGGCAGAGTAGTGAGTAGTTACTTTTGGAAGAGTAGTGAGTAGCTGCTTTTGGTAGAGTAGTGAGTAGATGCTTTTCCTAGAGTAGATAGTAGCTGCTTTTGGTGGAGTAGTGAGTAGCGGATTTTGGCAGAGTCGTGAGTAGCTGCTTTTGGTAGAGTAGTGAGTAGCTGCTTTTGGCAGAGTAGTGAGTAGCTGCTTTTGGTGGAGCAGTGAGAAGCTACTTTCGGTCGAGTAGTGAGTAGCTGCTTTTGGTAGAGTTGTGAGTAGGTGCTTTTGATAGAGTAGTGAGTAGCTGCTTTTGGTAAAGTAGTTAGTAGCTGCTTTTGGCAGAGTAGTGAGTAGCTACTTTTGGCAGAGGAGTGAGTAGCGGCTTTTGGTAGAGTAGTGAGTAGCTGCTGTTGGCAGAGTACTAAGTAGTCGCTTTTGGTATAGTGGTGAGTAGCTCCTTTTGACAGAGTAGTGGGCAGCTGCTTTTGGTAGAGTAGTGAGTAGCTGCTTTTGGCAGAGTAGTGAGAAGTTGCTTTTGGTAGACTAGTGAGTAGCTGCTTTTGGTATAGTAGGGAGTAGCTGCTTTTGGTAGAGTAGTGAGTAGCTGCTTTTGGTAGAATACTGATTAGCTCATTTTGATAGAGTCGTGAGTAGCTGCTTTTGGTAGAGTAGTGAGTAGTTGCTTTTGGTATAGTAGTGAGTACCTGCTTTTGGTAGAGTAGTGAGTAGCTCCTTTTGGTAGAGTAGTGAGTAGCTGCTTTTCTTAGAGTAGTGAGTAGCATCTTTTGGTGGAGTACTGAGTAGCTGCTTTTGGTAGAATAGTGAGTAGCTGCTTTTGGTAGAGTAGTGAGTAACTGCTTTTCTTAGAGTAGTGAGTAGCATCTTTTGGTGGAGTACTGAGTAGCTGCTTTTGGTAGAATAGTGAGTAGCTGCTTTTGGGAGAGTAGTGTGTAACTGCTTTTGGTACAGTATTGAGTAGCTGCTTTCAACAGAGTAGTGAGTAGCTGCTTTTGGTAGAGTAGTGAGCAGCTACTTTTGACAGAATAGTAAGTAGCTGCTTTTGGTAGAGTAGTGAGTAGCTTCTTTTGGTAAAGTAGTGAGTAGCTCCTTTTGGTTGAGTAGTGAGTAGCTCCTTTGGCAAAGTAGTGAGTAGCTGATTTTGGTAGAGTAGCGAGTAGCTGATTTTGGTAAAGTAGTAAGTAGCTGCTTTTGGGAGTGTAGTGAGTAGCAGCTTCTGGTAGAGTGGTGAGTGGCTGCTTTTGGTAGAGTAGTGAGTAGCTGCGTTTGGTAGAGTAGTGAGTAGCTGCTTTTGACAGAGTAGTGAGTAGTTGCTTTTGGTAGAGTAGTGAGTAGCTGCTTTTGGTAGAGTAGTGAGCAGCTGCTTTTAGTAGAGTAGTGAGTAGCTGCTTTTGGTAGAGTACTGGGTAGTCGCTTTTCGTAGAGTAGTGAGTAGCTTCTTTTGGCAGAGTAAGGAGTAATTGCTTTTGGTAGAGTAGTGAGTAGCTCCTTTTGGCAGAGTACTGAGTAGTTGCTTTTGACATAGTAGTGAGTAGCTGCTATTGGCAGAGTAGTGAGTAGCTGCTTTTGGCAACGTAGTGAGTAGCTTCTTTTGAAAGAGTAGTGGGTAGGTGCTTTTGGTAGAGTAGTAAGTGCCTTTTTTTGGCAGAGTAGTGAGTTGTTGCTTTTGACAGAGTAGTGAGTAGCTGCTTTTGGTAGAGTAGTGAGTAGCTGCTTCAGGTAGAGTAGTGAGTAGCTCCTTTTGAGAGAGTAGTGTGTAGCTGCTTTTGGTAGAGTAGTGAGCAAGTGCTTTTGGTAGAGTAGTGAGTAGCTGCTTTTGGTAGAGTAGTGAGTAGCTGCTTTTGAGAGATTAGTGAGTAGCTCTTTTGGTAGAGTAGTGAGCAACTGCTTTTGACATTGTAGTGAGTAGCTGTTTTTGGTAGAGTAGTGAGTAGCTGCTTTTGACAAAGTAGTGAGTAGCTGCTTTTGGTAGAGTAGTGAGTAGCTGCTTTCGGTAGAGTAGTGAGTAGCTGCTTTTGGTAGACTAGTGAGTAGCTGTTTTTGGTAGAGTAGTGAGTAGCTTCTTTTCGTAGAATAGTGAGTAGCTGCTTTTGAAAGAGTAGTGAGTAGCTGCTTTTGACAGAGTAGTGAGTAGCTGCATTTGGTCGAGTAATGAGTAGCTATTTTTAATAGAGTAGTGAGTAGCTGCTTTTGGCAGAGTAGTGAGTAGCTGCTGTTGAAAGAGTGCTGAGTAGCTACTTTTAGCGGAAGAGTGAGTAGTCTGTTTTGGCAGAGTAGTGAGTCGCTGCTTTTGGTAGAGTAGTGAGTAGCTGCTTTTAGTAGAGTAGTGAGTAGCTGCTTTTGACAGAGTAGGGAGTAGCTGCTTTTGGCATAGTAGTGAGAAGCTACTTTTGGTACAGTAGTGAGTAGCTCCTTTTTGTAAAGTAGTGAGTAGCTGCTTTTGGTAGAGTAGTGAGTAGCTGCTTTTGGAAGAGTAGTGAGTAGCTGCTTTTGGTAGAGTAGTGAGTAAGTGCTTTTGACAGAGTAGTGAGTAGCTTCTTTTGGTAGAGTAGTGAGAAGCTGCTTTTGGCAGAGTTCTGAGTAGTTCCTTTTGCCAGAGTAGTGAGTAATTGCTTTTGGTAGAGTAGTGAATAGCTGCTTTTGACAGAGTAGTGGGTAGCTGCTTTTGGTAGAGTATTGAGTAGCTTCTTTTGGCAGAGAAGTGAGTAGCTGCTTTTGGTAGAGTAGTGAGTAACTTCTTTTGAGAGAGTAGTGAGTAGCTGCTTTTGGCAGAGTAGTGAGTAGCTGCTCTTGACAGAGTAGTGAGTAGCTGCTTTTCGTAGAGTAGTGAGTAGCTGCTTTTGGTAGAGTAGTGAATAGCTACTTTTGGTAGAGTAGTGAGCAAATGCTTTTGGTTGAGTAGTGAGTAGCTGCTTTTGACAGAGTAGTGAGTAGCTACTTTTGGTAGAGTAGTGAGTAGCTTCTTTTGGTAGAGTAGTGAGTAGCTGCTTTTGGGAGGGTAGTGAGTAGCTGCTTTTGGTAGAGTAGTGTGTAGCTACTTTTGACGGAGTAGTGAGTAATGTTTTTGGAAGAGTAGTGAGTAGCTGCTTTTGACAGAGTAGTGAGTAGTTGCTTTTGGTAGAGTAGTGAGTAGTCACTTTTGGTAGAGTAGTGAGCAGCTGCTTTTGGTAGAGTAGTGAGTTGCTGCTTTTGGTAGAGTAGTGAGTAGTTGCTTTTGGTAGAGTAGTGAGTAGTTGCTTTTGGCAGAGTAGGGAGTAGCTATTTTTGGTGGAGTAGTGAGTAGCTGCTTTTGGCAGAGTACTGAGTACTTGCTTTTGACAGAGTAGTGAGTAGCTGCTTTTGGCAGAGTAGTGAGTAGCTACTTTTGGCAAAGTAGTGAGTAATTGCTTTTGACAGAGTAGTGAGTAGCTGCTTTTGGTAGAGTAGTGAGTAGCTGCTTTTGGTAGAGTACTCAGTAGTTGCTTTTCACAGAGTAGTGAGTAGCTGCTTTTGGTAAAGTAGTGAGTTGCTGCTTTTGGTTGAGTAGTGAGTAGTTGCTTTTGAGAGAGTAGTGACTAGCTGCTTTTGGTACTGTAGTGAGCAGATGCTTTTGGTATAGTAGTGAGTACCTGCTTTTGGTTGAGTAGTGAGTAGCTGCTTTTGACAGAGTAGTGAGTAGCTCTTTTGGTACAGTAGTGAGCGGCTGCTTTTGACAGAGTAGTGAGTAGTTGCTTTTGGTAGAGTTGTGAGTAGCTACTTTTGATAGAGTAGTGAGTAGCTGCTATTGGTTTAGTAGTGAGTAGTTGCTTTTGGTAGAGTAGTGAGTAGCTGCTTTTGGTAGAGTAGTGAGTAGCTTTTTTTGGTAGAGTAGTGAGTAGCTACTTTTGGTAGAGTAGTGAGTAGCTGCTTTTGACAGAGTAGTGAGTAGCTGCTTTTGACAGAGTAGTGAGTAGTTGCTTTTGGTAGAGTAGTGAGTAGCTGCTTTTGGTCGAGTAGTGAGTAGCTGCTTTTGGTCGAGTAGTGAGTAGCTGCTTTTGGCAGAGTAGTGAGTAGCTGCTTTTGGTAGAGTAGTGAGTAGCTGCTTTTGGTAGAGTAGTGAGTACCTGCTCTTAATAGAGTAGTGAGTAGCAATTTTTGGTAGAGTAGTGAGTAGCTACTTTTGGTAGAGTAGTGAGTAGCTGCTTTTGACAGAGTAGTGAGTAGCTACTTTTAACAGAGTAGTGAGTAGCTGTTTTTTGTAGAGTAGTCAGTAGCTGCTTTTGGTAGAGTAGTGAGTAGCTGCTGTTGACAGAGTAGTGAGTAGCTGCTTTTGGTAGAGTAGTGAGTAGCTGCTTTTGGTAGAGTAGTGAGTAGCTGCTTTTGGTAGAGTAGTTGGTAGGTTCTTTTGGTCGAGTAGTGAGCAGCTGGTTTTGGTTGATTCGACCAAGTTTAGATGGATCGTGTGGGTGGGGATGAGGCCCACGGGTTTTCTTGTGCATGGTTGATACTCACTTGACCATACCACACTAAGCTCACTCCCTCCCCTCCTCACACTTGTCCCATTGTGATCATCACTCTAATCACTAGAATCTTCCATGTCGTATCTTACGTACCTCGTGTTCCTTCTACTTCGACACTCTTAGTCACGTTCCCTTGGCTAGCTTGAGTTGCATCTGGTATTAGAGCAGTGAGGAGGGAACCTCTTCCATGCACACCCACAAGTCTTTGGTGGGATTCTTGATCCGGGACCACTCAATCTTTTGTTGGTGTGTTGTAACTGCATGGAGCCCTCAAGTGTATTTTGTGCATTAACAACGCAATTGCAACCACAACCATAGATGTGCTGCAGCTGTAGCCAAAGAAACAGCTATGTTTGCGGCATGTGAGCTGCCGGCAGGCTCACACTTGAAGCTGCATCTTTAACTACAGCTGCTGTTGCGGTCACCACAGCAGCAGTAGAGGCTTAAGCAGCTGCAGCCGTAGGAGTAGCAACAGAAACATTTTCTGCAGGAACAGCAGCCGTGACTGCATCCACGGCAACTGTCACCCTTGCAGCATCTAAGCTGCAATCTGCCTTCGGTCACAGCCGTATATCCAACCTCGGCAACTGCTAAAACCGCAACCATAGCAAGAGTTGTGCATCTTGCATCTGAGCAGCCATCTATTCATTTTCTTCCTTTGGTGAAAAACTATTGCCATGCAAGACAACCTGCTGACGGGTCGCCTCCCCACCACCATCTCCCAGAGCCTCACCTGCCTCAACATTGACAGCAACTACTTCTACGGAAACATCAAGATCTAGTAAAATAATTGCACCCAGGTATGCGGCAGTCGCTTCAGCTTCTCCAGAAAATGCTTTGATTTTCCTTCAGACTGCTACATCATGCATATCTTTGATTTAGAGTTAAAGGGGTTCGTAAAGTCGATGGACATGTAGTCTGCTCTCAATGGATTTTCCTTCAAACATCCCTGGGTTGGTATGCAAATCCAGTTTTTGAACCATGTCGTTGCTTACAAAACTGTGAGAAGCTCCTCAATCTAGTAGTGCCGGTGCCGTTTTATGACTTCTACAACCCCTTGGTTGTACTCAAAGCAGTGTTGCCGGTTGGTCATTTTTGAACTCCTCATGAAACCTTGCGATGTCAGGAATCCTCGTCGGCAGGGATGTGGGCCACTCAAATGGAGGATCAGTCGGTGCAAACTTTTCCAACAACACGAGGTTCGCCGTCTGCTGATGTCCCTTGCCATGTCCCTTCTCGTCATTTTTCTTTGTGGTCTCCCCCCTTGTTGGCCTGTTGTTGCCTTTTCCAAGAGTTGCGTGAGATGTGTCCCCACTTACCGCAAGTCCAGCATAGACAGTGATTGCGTTGCTTGATGACGTCAATGTCCATGGAGGAAGAGGTTTCCATTGACTGTAACTTCCCTCCACCACAATATGTAACCTTAGGATCACCAGCCATGGGAATCTTGTACCCGAGCATTGTAATCGACGCTGTGGATAGGATTGGCTGTCACAATCATTTGCAGAAGGTCATCTTGGATGCCAAATATGGAACTTACTCGCCTGATATTGTGCTTGAGGCCATTGTAGTTGAAGCAGATTTTGTCACGGGAAAGGTCACCACTAGTAATGATTTTACGGAAATGATCTGTGTTTTTTTTTCATGATGGACTGGTGACATAGGCAGTGCAGCTTGTACGGGACGTAAAAATTCTCATTCATTTTTGCAAAGCGTGCAAGTATGGCACGTAAAGTATTCCTAGCTCTTTGGTGGATTCAGTGGGTTAAGCCACGACGGATCAATCTGCCTGAAGGGTAGAATGCTTGCGGTAAATGATGTGAGAGCAGTCACGTGAGCCGTTAGTCTAGCTCTGCTGGTATCCTACTGCTGTTGGAAGGTCTTTAGATCAGACTACCAACTCAAAGTTTTGCCACGCAAAAGCAAGGCCGTAAAGACTATTTTCTTTTTTGTCATTGTTCACCCCAGCAATCGTGAAGCACACCTCCAAACCATATGTTGTTTGGAGTTCGTAAGATCAAAAATCTCAAGAAGTGCCCGTTGAATTTGGGGCTCACTCAAGAATTGATGCTTTCTCTTGGTAAGAAATTCTTTCCATGCGCACACATTTTGGAGGTCCTCCACCTCCACATTGAATTGTTGGAACAGATGGGTGTTGAGGCTCTCAAGTCTTGACAGCTTTTGGTACATGTCTTCATTAATATGAGCTTATCAGCTGGTGCCTCTCATTGTGCCAGGTATCATCATGATGGACAAGGGCAGAGGCAAAAGGCTAACTGAGCCCGAGGGACATTGTGTTGGCTGTGCGGGCCGCTGGAGTAGCGCCATTCAGCACAAAAGTTTTCATTGCAGCCTCCTTTTCCTGTAGAGCGACGTTGACCATGTTCTGTTGATCCTCCATTGCCGGAGTCTTCACCGGGTATTGCTGCTTGTTGTTGAATACCCTCTCTCTGTTCACCGTTGTTGTGAGGTGTACAAACTATTGAGCAATGCATTCAAGACTTGTGCGAGGTTTTTACCTCATAGTTGATGCGTTGGCTACCCCTCCAACACCAATGCCCTCTGATATTAAATGTTAAGTGGAGCGGAACATGCATGGTACACATGGATGAGGTGTGGAGCATAAGACAATCCAAAGAATTGGGAGAACTGGATAATTTGTTGTTAGCCATAGATGTTAAGCATTAGATGTATCATACAAATACATACAACAGCAGAAGATAAAATGAGACAAATATTGGATCTGGGACACTCGGGTCTAATGACATGTGCGTTGCCACATCTTAAATGGTTGCTTCAAGGAACTCCGAAAAGAAATCCCGGGTTCTTGAGGATATGAAGGAGCGGTTTCATAAAAGTTGCGCAGCGATATCAAAGCTTTGATATGGTCCATGACACTTCCATTGCCCTTTCAAGAAAGTTGTTAAATATGTTGGAAACTTCTGGAATGAAACATCAAAGGTCAAGGGGGTGGCTAATATGCCCTCGGCCGAACGGCGGAAAAATCTTGAGGTTAACGCTCAATGGGCCATGAATGCAAGGAATGAAATTCTCACTCGTACATTTCAGGGACTTGTGTACGTGTCGGACAAAGCACCACCGCCTGGCTCCCCTCCCCCCCCCCCCCCCCCCCCCTTCCCCTAGTGGACAGTTTCCATTGCAAGATTTCCTCCACATGCCCAAGTGCCATGCCGGGGAGCACCGACGAGCCACCAGAGAGAGGAAAATCCTTGCAGTTGGATCTAGCAGCTTGGGGATTGCTCCAAAACTGAAATGGATGATTTTCCCTGAAATTGTATGAGTCGTTGAATCCAGTGGAAGTTGAATCACCAGATCCATACAAGGAACAAGGGAGATATGAGCTTCCAAGTTGGGGTGTGTGCAGTGCCTCGGGGAATCTGCTGCGATTTGGCTGCCGGTAAGAAATCTGCCGGAGTGTGTAACAGAAGTACATTTAGCGAGTTATCCCCAAAAGACTGCCAAGTCGCTCTGATAGATAATCCGCCGGAAGTCAGTAGTACGAGTTGTTACGTGGGGACAGCCAAAATCCTGGCTTGGAGTCCGCAACTCTGTAGTACACTTTGTTACTTAGGGACTGTCAAAATTCTTACTGCAGGTCTGCAGACAGGTTTAAAACCCTGTCAAACCACATCATCAGCCTCAACAAAAAAGTGACCGAGGTGCGTCCAAATAGTGCAGGGGATTCCTCCATCATGTTTAAAGAGATTTGCGTCTCCGGAAAATGCTATTTGTACGTGGAAATAGGCAACACGGTGTGTGCGTACCATGGAGGCGTTAGGCGTTTCTCTGAAGGGTGGGACCTACGCTTCGGCAAGCAGAACATAAGCTATGCTTGGCCAAATCGCACACTGTTTTCTGATTTCGAAAGCTCATGACTAGCCCTTTAAATTGTCAGATCATGTCCATGCTAGAAAAGAATGTAGAATTCTGTTTTTCCCTTTGCAAAACTGACTGTCTCTGAATTCCTGCTCAAGCAGTGTGAGGCGGCCAGAAAGGTCATGCTCTGTCTCAAATTATCCCAAAAGGAAGACGTGAACCACAAGAGAAGGTCAAACATGTTGGAACTGCCACCATACAATTTCCTACAAAGGGTTATGGACCCACAATTCTGAACGCCTCCAGGAAATCCACGCCTTCTACAGCCATGTGTCGCAGTGAATTCTGAGAACATTTGGGAGTAGAAGTTGGACAATGGCAGAGAAGGAGGAGCAGCCCATTCAGAAGTATGCGGATGGCCCTGGCTTTGGGCTATGAAGGTGGCAGTTTGAGCTCCACCTTGTGCATAAGGGATTTCTGGAGGTCATGTTGGGAAAGGAAGTGCTCGTCAAGGCGACAGCTATGCATGAGGAGAAGCAGGACTTTGCAAAGAAGAACATGGAGGCACCCATGCTCCTGGTGTCCAGGACAGCCAAATCATGGAGGGGCTACTTCCAAGGCTGCAAGCTGGCACTTGGAGCTTGTCAAAAACAATGCACCAGCCACCAATCCAAGTCCCTCGTGAACAAAATCTTCACAATGAAGCTGCTCCTCATGGTATAAATCAAGGAGAGAGATGATGTCATCTCCGACATGCAACAGATTGAGTCGCTCATCTCACAATCCAACGACGTGGGGTAGTTGATCGACACGCGGCTACAGGAAATGGCCTCCTCATGGCCCTACCTGATAGTTGGGATCCATTCATCATCTTCTAAGGAGGATGGCCGGAGGACAAGCTCACCTATGGCACGATCGTAGAGTACATCCACAACAAGGCGCATCGTTGGAGCTGCAAAGAGGCCTCGTCTTCCTCATCGTCACCAAAACACGTGGTGGCAGAAGTGGGGAAGATGAGCACCGGAAAGGGGAGCGACAAGAAGGACACCAAGAAATGTGTGTGCCGTAGATACGACAAGTCGCTCCTGAAGAGGGACAAGAACCACTTCCTCAAGAAGGCCAAGAGGCAATGTCTGGATTCCAGGGCCGACAAGAACACCCACGTCCAGAAGGTGGGATTCATTAGCTACAAGAAGTCCTTCAAGTCAATGGTGGTTGCAATCGTTTTGCTATCGAGCCGGCTATCGGCTAAGGTGACGTGGAGATGGAAGTCATGGTGGGCGAAAAAAATGTGCTGCACATACTTTGTGACGTGTAGCATGTCCCAGGCCTGACTCACATTTTAAGTGTCAGCCGCGTGATGGATAAGGGGTATGAAGTGCTCTTCTCTAGTAAAGGCGGAATGGTGTGCAATGACAACGGTGGCGAGGTCGTATGGGAATGGAAGCACAAGGGCAATCTCTACATTGTGGAGACCAAGGTGATCCACGTGCCATCAAACGTAGTAGACTCACAGGATTGCATCGTCAATATGGCCAAGGGAGGAAGCGCTGAAACTGGAGATTTGGCACTGACGGTTGGCGAATTTGGTGTCCGTAACCATGAAGGTGAGGCTGGATGTCGTTGAAATTGGTCGTTGGGCTCCTCAACGATCGATTTCAGCGATGACCGCAACATCCTGTCCGCGTGGTTTTACGCCTTACAGTTGCCAAGGTTGCGTAGCTCGGCACTCCATGTCGATCCGTCCAGATAAACTCAAAACTTCCCCCCTCCAACAATCCTAGTGGGCCCCATGCAGAACACGGATGACTGAATGGAATCGGCCCAACAATCCCCGTCTCCACCAATCACGTGTGAATAAAGATAGTTGGAACCTCGACATGCGTCTGCGTTTCAGGAAGAGACGCTCCGGATCTGACTGGCTGCGCCAGTCTTCTGACCGGCGATGATGATGAGTGCTAGGCGGCCGGCAATTCGTGGACTCTGCATGTCCTTCAACAAAATGCACAACGAACTGTCCGATAGCGTCCAACGACCGATTTCAACGACACCCAGCCTCACCCAAAGCACAAAATGGTGGGTTGCCTCGTCATTGATGGTGCACCAGTTGTGGCAGCAGATTTAGTGGCGTAGAAAAAGTGTGAGCCTTATTTTTTGGGCAAGGCGAGGTGCAAGCCGTTCAAGGAGAACACGGCTTGCGCACATGGTCTCCTAGAGCTCGTGCACACTGACGTGTGCTGACCACTCAAAAAACCATCAAATAGCGGCTTGAGATGCTTTGCCACCTTCATTCATTTTTGTAGTAGGAAGCTCTTTGAGTAATTCATGAAGTAGAAAGGCTAGGTCTTGGACCAGATGAAGGGGTACGTCGTAGCGGTTGAAAGGCAGACTAGCCGGAAGGTCAGAGCGCTAAACAACAACAATGGCACAGAGTATGTGGGCTGCAGCAGGTGGACGAAGCAGCAGGGCATCAAGTGAGAACCGGCTACATCCTACTTGCCAAAGTTGAACAGATTGGCGGAGTGGGTAAACCAGACACTGCAAAACATGGTTCGGACAACGCTTGTGGATACAGGGTTGCCGAGAGGTTCCTAAGTAGAGGTCGTGTGTACGGCGAGCTACACCATTAACCTCATCCCAATAGCAGTGCTGAAGGAAAAGGAAGGCTAGAAGAAGCCGTAGGAGGTTTGGAGCGCCCGCTCCAAACCCCTGACGCGAGCCAAATGTGGCACACCGGAAGGTTTTTGGGTGTAAGGTACACGCAATGGTACAAGCAACGCAGTGGCGTGATAGCAATCTGGAACTGCAGGCGGAGGCGTGCTTGTTCCTTGGCTACGAGAGCGTGTATAAGGCGTATTATCTCATGTATGCAAGAAATCATCAATTGCCGTGAAATCGAGTTTCATGAGGAGTAGAGCTTCACGAGCAGTAGCAAGGACATGAGTGTGATGAACTCTCCAAAAGAGGGGGAGTGATTCCAACTCCTTGATTACAAGGAGCCGGTGGATGCAAAGGTCAAGGACATAGCGTTAGAGTGTGGCAGTGCAACAGAGGAAGCAGTCGATGAGGAGGACCCCGACGATGATGTAATTGGGCTGGAGATCCCTTGGAAAGATCCTTCGGAGGAGGCACTTTGGGTGCGAAAGCACGCAGTCCTGGTGGATTTTGCGTCGGGTGTCGGAGGAGAATCCTCTGGACGAGCCGCTTGTCTGGTCAATTTTTTGTTGAAATGGGAGAGATACTTGGGGATCCGTCCCGATGATGTTTCACCGGAGCGGACGGAGTTGGAAAGATCGTTCCAGAGTGACGAGGCATCTCCAAAACTGATGCACCGTGGCGGGAGGCAGCAGAGAGCGAGGAAGCGCTTCGACGCAGGCACTGTCTAATGGATCGACATCATGCGGTGAATGTTGGCTGTATCAACGGATTTGATGACCGTGCAAGAGGCACTTGCACAGCCTGAGGAGGAGCAGTGGTATGTCGCCATCAAGTCGGATTTCTCGTCCATTGCTGAAATTGACACATGGGAGCTGGTTCAGAGGACAAAAGATGCCAAGGTCATGTGTGCAAAGTGCATCTTTAAGACCAAGTTCGCAAAAGAAGGTGTGGTGGACACGTACAAGGTGCGTCTTATGGAAAAGGGGTCCGCACAGGATAAGGGCAAGCACTACGATGAGACATTTGCCTCTATCGCCAAGATCACAAGCATCCGAGCGATCCTTCCGCTCGCAACTGCGAAGGATATGGAGCTCTACCAGCTGAACATGCAGATGACCTTCCTCAACAACATCATCGACAAGGAAATTGACATGGAGTTGCCTAAGGGGTTGGAGGTGCCAGATGGCAAGGTGTGCAAGGTATGGAAGTCCTTGTACAAGCCAAAAAACTACCTAGATACTGGTACCAACAAATGGACAGCTCCATGGTACAACTTGGCTTCAAGCCTTGTGAGTCAGATCACAGCATGTACGTGGGGTGCAGCAAGAAGATCCATCAGATCGTTGTACACTACGTGGAAGATTTGATCCTGTGCTCCTCAGACCTGCCGTGCCTACAGGAGCTGAAAGAGCAGCTGAGTAGTAGGTTCCATATGTCAAACATGGGAGAGCTGGAGTTCTACCTCGACGTGAGCATGACACGGAACTTGAGGGCCCACATAGTGGAGCTGGGACAGGCCAAATACGTGGCCAAGAACCTAAAGCGGTACACCATGGATGACTACAAACCAGTCAGCAGTCCTCTCTCCACGATCTATGAACTGAGTGCGAAAATGGCACCACAAACAAAAGAAGACCGGGAGGACATGGCAGGGGTGCCCTGTCAGGAATGCTATTCTGGCATACTCTGATCTACCGCACTGTTTGCAGCTGCTTAATGAAAGAAGAAATCCAAGGGAGGTGTGTGTGCTTTGGGTCGCCACAAGAACCAAGGGAGCATAATTCTGGCACAATACAGGTTGCAGAAACTGAGAAAGGCTGAAGATCGTTACTGGTTAGTTATCTTTATGAGATTACATCAAATCATTTAAGAGTGGGATTTGAGCTTTCCAATTCATCCAGGAACGCCCAAAACGGAGTAGTAGAGCCCCTGCTATGGCCGTTGAAGTAACCCATGGTGGAGTCGCCCACCATGTCCACGAACGGGAGTGACGGGAGGCTCTTTGACAGTGGCTTGTCGAAGCGCCCTTCCTGGCCCTCCAATATGGGGGGAGGCTTGCCCTGGTCCAGAAGACCTCCCACATCCCTTATTTTATGGCCCACATGCCTTTGGAGCTCATCGAAGTCAAACTCGGACCAATGGTGGTAGAATTATCTTGTCACCAATGACGGACACCCAGATTCCACCCACCTACTAACCAAACTTTGGATGGGGCTAGCTTTCTGAATTCTCAACCAAATCAAGAAACTGAAAGCTCGAAATTGCATGGCATAGTCCAGGGAGGCCAAATCTGCAATGAGATCTATCCAACCACTCTCCAGTGGTCGAACCAAGAAAATGTCACATGGTATGTATGGCAAGGACACTTTTTGACAATCTCCCCCATGCACCTTCCATGCCAGATGCCTCATGCTCAATCCTGCTCGTCCCCTCCTGCGCCTTCAAGCCCTTCACATCTTGTCAAACCGAATCCTGCAAGACTGATAACGTGTCAACCTTGGGACTGCACTTTGGCCAAGCAATATGCGAGCATGTGCTTTGTGGTACAATGCTACAGAACAACCTGTCCCTTCTGCACCATGTTACACGTGTAGTGGTATTGCACGTCTACGTGCTTTGTCCTCATATTCTGCGTCAGATTGTTGGTCATTGAGATGGAGCCAGTGTTGTCCTCTTGAACCACTGTATTTTCCTGCTACGGCACGCCCAGCTCCCCCAGCAATCTGCAGAGCCACACTACTTCCTTGATCACCTCGGTCAGAGTGCTATACTCCACCTCCACTGTGGAGGTGGTGATGCAGTCCTGCTTCCTGCTGCACCACAAGATCGATGCACCTGCGAAGTGTAGAAAATTTACCCCTCCGCATGCCCAAGTGCGGCGCCGGGAGGCGCCGACGAGCCGCCAGAAAGTAAAAACTCCGCTCCGGCGGACTTGGTGACTCGATGATTGCTCGGATCCTAAAATGAATGATTGCCCCTTACATTTGACGAGTTGCTGAATCCGATGGAAGTTGTTTTGCTGGAATCGGACAAGTGTCGACGGAGATATGGCCTTCCAAAGTTGGGGTGAGCGAAGCGGCTCTGGGAGCCGGCTGCGACTCGAAATCCGGTCGATAATCGACCGGACCAAGTAACAATATTACTATCTGGAGAAATTGCTCCGATAGGCCTGCCGAGGCGTCCGGTGGATGATCCACCTGATCCGGCGGATCATCCAGCGGATCCAGAAGTGCAGGTTGTTACTGAGGGACTTAGCCAAAAACCTGGATCAACGTCCGAAACTTAGTAGTACGTTTTGTTTCTCGGGGACTGTCAAAATTCGGACTGCAGGTCCGTGGACAGGTTTCGAACCTCGTCACACCCCATCACCAAACGCGACCCAAAAGTGGGGAGGGTGCGTGGAAACAGTGCAGGAGATCCCCACACCATGTGCAATGGGATATGCGCCTTGGGAAAGGCGCTTCGTACGTGAAGGAAGGCGCCACGGCAAGTGGCGGCGTCCGGCTTCTGTGGTGGGTGAGACCTGCGCTTTGGCAAGCGTAACTTGGGCTATGCTTGGCCGAATCCTGCACAGTTTGGTACGTTGGAGAGCTCATGCCTAGCCCTATAAATGTTGTGATTATGTCCATGCTCAAAAACTAACGCAAAACGACGTTAATGTCGGGACCACACCATGCGCATCTCATCCTTACAAAGGGTTATGGTCCCACGGGTCTGATAGCCTCCTTCATTCATGTCTTCTGCAGCGCACGGGATCGTCATCTTGGACGTCGCCGTGAAGTTCTGAGTACTCATCGGAGTAGCAGCTGCGCACATGGCGTAGAAGGAGACGCAGCCCATTCAGAAGTATGCTGGCGGCCCAGGCTTCGGGCTCTAGAGGTGGCAGTTTGAGCTGCACCTCGCGCATAAGGGGCTGCTGGACGTCATGTTGGGAAAGGAGGTGCTCGCAGAGGCGACTTCTACGAACACGGAGAAGCAGGCCTTCGAAAAGAAGAACACGGAGGCGCTCATGCTCCCGGTGTCCGGGACGGCCGAGTTGTAGTGGGGCTACTTCCAAGGCTGCAAGCTAGCAGCTGAAGCTTGGCAAAAGCTTTGCGCCATCCACCAATCCAAGTCGCTCGCAAACAAAATCTTCGTGATGAAGCGGCTCCTCACAGTGAGAATCGAGGAGGGAGATGATATCATCTCCGCCATGCAGCAGATGGAGTTGCTCGCCTCGCAATGCAACGACGTGGGGTGGAAGATCGACACGCAGCTGCATGCGATGGCCCTCCTCATGGCCCTACCTGACAGTTGGGGCCCACTCATCGCCGTCCTTGGAGGATGGTCGGAGGACAAGCTCACCTATGGCGCGGTCGCAGAGTACATCCGCAACGAGGCGCATCACCGGAGCTGCGGGGAGTCCTCGTCTTCCTCATCAGCCCTTGTCACCAAAACGCGTGGTGGCGGAAGCGGGGGCCGGGGAAGTGGCGGAAAGGGCGACGGCAAGAAGGGCGCCAAGAAAGGTGTGTGCCGCAATTGCGGCAAGGAGGGCCATTGGGCCCGTGAGTGCCCGCAGGAGGCGAAGACCGGCAGCAAAAACACCAAGGGCAGGTCACTCCTCAACGGCAACAAGAACCACTTCCTCAAGAAGGCCAACAGGCGGTGCCTAGATTCCGAGGCCGAGGAGCACACCCAAGTCGAGAAGGTGGGGTTCGTCACCAACGAGAAGTCCTCCAAGTCAATGGTGGTCGCGAACGACAAAGTCAAGCAGGCGGCCGGCCAAGGTGCCGTGGATTTGGAAGTCGTGGTGGGCGGTAAGAAGGAGCTGTGCACAATCCGTGATGTGCAGCACGTCCCCGGCCTGGCTGACATCCTGAGTGTTAGCCGCTTGACGGACAAGGGATACGAGATGCTCTTCCGCAGGAAAGGCGCAGTGGTGCGCATCGACAGCGACGGCGAGGTCGTGCTGCAGGCGAAGCGCGAGGGTGGTTTCTACATCGTGGAGACCAAGGTGGTCCCCGTGGCATCGGACGCAGCGGACTCGCAAGAGCGCGTCATCAACATGGCCAAGGGAGGAAGCGCTGATCTGGAGCTCAAGCACCGACGGTTGGGGCATTCGGTGCCCGCAACCGTTAAGAAGATGGCAAAGCGCGACATGGTGCGCGGCCTTGCCATCGACGGTGCAGACGCGGCAACAGATGCAGCAGCGTACAAAAAACTGCGAGCCTTGCATTTTGGGCAAGGCGCGGCGCAAGCCGTTCAACGAGAACGAGGCTCGCGCAAAGGACCTGCTGGAAGTCGTGCACAACAACGTGTGCGGACCGTTCAAAACACCGTCAAACAGCGGCTTGAGATACTTCGTCACCTTCATTGATGACTGCAGCATAAAAATCTACGTGTACTTCATGAAGCGGAAATGTGAGGTCCTGGACCGGCTGAAGGAGTATGTCGCAGCGGTGGAGAGGCAGATTGGCCGAAAGGTCAGAGCGCTACGCAACGACAATGGCGAAGAGTACGTGGGCTGTAGTGGGTGAATGAAGCAGCAGGGCATCAAGTGGGAACCCACTACGCCGTACTCCCCACAGTCCAACGGAGTGGCGGAGCGGGCGAACCAGACGTTGCTCAGCATGGTGAGGACCATGCTTGTGGATGCGGGGTTGCCGCAAGGATTCTGGGTTGAGGCTGTGCGTACAGCGAGCTACACCATCAACCTCACCCCAACAGCGGTGCTGAAGGGTAAGGGCGGCTGGAAGACGCCGCAGGAGGTTTGGAGCGGGCGCAAGCCAAACGTGGCGTACCTGAAGGTGTTCGGGTGCAAGGCGTACGCGATGGTGCAGGCGGCGCAACGACGTGACAGCAAGCTGGAACCGCGGCGAAGCCATGCTTGTTCCTTGGCTACGATAGCGCGCAAAGGGCGTACCGGCTCTGGGACCCGCGCATGCAAGAGATCATTGGCAGCCGTGACATCGAGTTCGACGAGCAGCAGAGCTTCAGCAGCAGCAGCAACGACATGAGCGTCGGGAACACTCCAAAGTAGGGGGAGTGGTTCCAGCTCCTTGACTACGAGGAGGAGCCGGTGGACGCGGAGGTCGAGGATGCGGCGTCGGAGCGCGGTGGTGCAGCAGGTGCAGCAGCCGACGCGGAGGACTCCGACAACGATGCAGCTAGGCTAGAGATCTGGCGGAATGATCCGTAGAAGGAGGCACCGCGGGTGCTGAAGCGCGCACTCCCGGCGGAGTTCGCGTCGGGCGTCGGAGAAAAATCCTCCGGACGCGCCGCCTGTCCGGTTGATGATTCACCGGAGCGGGAGAGATCCTTGGGAAGCCGTCCGGTCGATGATTCACCAGAGCGTGCTGAGTCGGAAGGATCTTAGCAGAGTGACGAGACGCCGCCAAGACTGCCGCGCCGCAGCGGGAGGCAGCAGAGAGCGGGGAAGCGTTTGGACGCAGGCACCGTTCGATGGATCGGCATGATGCGGTGCATGCTGGCTGCATCAACGGAGCCGACGACAGTGCAAGAGGCGCTTGCGCGGCCCGAGGGGAAGCAGTGGGATGGACGCCAACTCAAGTCAGAGTTGGCGTCCATCAGTGTTGACCTGGGGCCATCGGACATCGATGCCCATCGATGCCCATCGGAACATCGATGGAGCTGACTCCAGGGACATCGATGTGACTACACATGAAACTGCCTAAAATGGCCACCAATGCCTAGAAAGCAGTGGTCATGAACACAAAAGAAATAATTGAATAATAGACACACTTTCACAGAACACAGTTACAGCCAATGTGTTCCACGTGTTTTCCGATGCTATCATGTTGTTTTATGTCACTTTATGCATGCCATGCTTTCTGCCTTAGTCATAATCTGCAATGCTGCCTCCCTTTGCACATAACACACCTTCAGACAGCTTGCATTGCATTGCACTGAGCTGTTATTGTACCATTATCAATGAACTATAGTTGCTTGCATTGCATTGCACAGCCACCATAATCAATGACCATGAAAAACTCACATCTTTTACTTAGCTTGTACTACATTGCACACAACAGAGAAGGCCAAACATTCCAACACTACAATGGAATGGAGCAGGGAGGGAAAAAGAAGACAATGTATTACTTGGCATTTGAAAACATCATGGTCAAATTGCAGAGAACATGTCATTCAGTAGTAGTTGCTGCTACAACGTCTACTTCTTTGTAGCCTGCTTGCGCTTTGCAGCCTTGCTTGCTGCAGCAATTGCTACTGCTGCGGAGCGTTTGGCTGCTGCTGCTTTAGCTGTTGCAGTTGTTGCTTTTCCCCTTCCTGCAGCAGTACTGGCAGGGCCAACCCTGGATGCTCCAGTGGATGCCCCTCTGCGTGTTGGTGATGCTGCAACATCCATCATATTTGCACCTGATCCTGGTGTTTCATCAGCAACACTGGCAGCTGCATCACCCTCCTCACCCTCCTCTCCTTCCTGTCCACCTTCACCCCTTTCTCCTGCTCTCTCATCTCCCTTGTCCGCTGCATTAGCCTCCTCCCTCACCTTGCTCACTTTCAGCACCCTCGTCCAGGTTCTCCTCTCCCTCACCCTGGTCCTCCTCATTTCCCATCCCCTGTTCCCTAAGAGCATTCTTGGCTGCAGGCTTCTCTTGTTCACGGACACGGACAGGTCGTGCATGTGGAAGTCCTGGCATGTCAGTCATGACACGAACTGACACCATCACTTCAACAACATCATCTCCTACTTCTGCTGCCTCTTCCTCCTCACCCTCACCCTCCTCGTCATCACTCTCCATATCTTCCTCCGGCTCATTGAGAACCCCCTCTTCTTCCACAAATTCACCATCGTCCTCACTTCCATCTGCTTCTCCATCTTCTGCCTCTACTGTTGCTTCTGCTTCTGCTACTGCTGCTGCCGCAAGCCCTCCTGCTGCCTTTCTCCCAATGCGCCCATACTGCTTCTGCAGTCGCACGTTGCACCGTACCAGTAGCTCCAGTGTCTCCACTTTCAGCATGTTGCGCCTGGCGGTGTGGATGAGCTCGTGCGTGGAAAAGACACGTTCGCATTCAGATGATGAGCATGGCTGTGAAAACACCTTTAGTGCAAGATCCCTCAGCACAGGTAGGTGGCACATGTAATTAACATGCCACTCCACCGCAGACATTGTACCACACTGCACCTTGGCAACTGCAGCAATCGCCTTTGCATTCCTCCGAGGAGTGACCATAGGATCACTCACCACCATCGTTTGCGCCTTCTGGAAAACCCCTATTTCCTTCATCACCTGGTCCTGCTTGTCATCCAGAACCAAGGCCTCAACCACCGCCTGCCAAGCCGCCAAGGTATTGCTATCCTTAGAGAGGTCATTGCCGAAATGCTCCGGGTGGACCCGGCGAGCTGTAGCATACAAGGGACAGGACATGTCCCCAGACAAACGGGTCTCCAACCTGCCCAGCACAAAGTTCACTTGACCCTCCGCGACCCTTCTCGGCTTCCTGCCCTTTTTCACAGACAGCGACTTCAGCTGCTCAGCACAATCCAACAACCCTTCATAGATCTCACCAGCACCCCCACCAGGCTTGTCAGCAACCCTGAGTACGATAGTCAGTGGCTGGAGTAGGTCCTTCAGTTGACGCACCTGTAGCCAGAAGACCCTTCTCCCGATGAAACTTCTCACCTCCCGCTTCCTCGACCGAAATGAAGCATCCCTGTGTGAACCAATCGTCTTCCAAACATCCAAGCCCATGAATGTCTCGAGCTCATCCCGCAGCTCCAGCAGTCTCTCCACCATGGAGAAGACCGAGGCAAAGCGGGTGTCACAGCACACTTTCAACAGCTTCCCTCCCGTCCTCTCCTTCAGCCATGTCCGAGGCATAGCATTGTTCCTGAAAAAGGCCACAATCTTCTCACACCGCCCAATCACACTTGATCCCCAAGTAGACTTTCCCACATCCTTCATGATTAGGTCGATGTTGTGTGCACAGCATCCCTGGAAAAACAGTCGAGGAAGCTTCACCCTTAGATCAGAAAAAGCTTTCTTGTTCATAGAAGCGTTGTCACAGATGACAGAAACCACCTTGTCCTCCCCAAAAATGTCAATTGCAGCCTTAATCATGCTTGCAACATGGTCTGCGTCTCTGGTCAGTCCACTTGTATCGCGGGAAAAGAGGTGGACAGAACACATGGCGTTGACAGCCATGGCATTATAGATTGGTCTGACCTGACGGTCAGACCACTCATCCACAGCTAGACTGCAGCCGTATGTGCTCCAACCCTGCTTCAGAGGAGCATCTAACTCCTCCAGTTCCTTGTCCAGTTTTGGAAGCAGGACATCCACTACGGTGGACCTAGCAGGCAGCCAAAAAGCAGCGGTGGTCTTCTTTGCATTTTTCACAACCTCCATGAGCACGGCCTCACGGCAAAAAGAGATGGGTTGGGCAGCAATGGCCATCAGCTTGACAATGCTAAGCTGGCAGCGTTCATTGCTTGACCGGTCGGAGTGCTGTACCATGGTTGTCTGTCGGAAGGAGGCCGCTTTGTTGATGTCAAACAAGGGAACCTCACCCTCTAGGCTTGTTGTTGCCGGCTACCCCTGCTGTTGCTGGCCATTCGCTGCTTCTTCGTCACTGTCTGGCTCCAGAGTCAAGCCACCCACCGCTGCCTGCTCCGCATGCTGTTACTTCTCCCAGAGTTTGATCCACTGCACCGCCTTGTCCTTTGTGCCCCACTCCTTCCCCTTTCCCTTGTTCAAACTGACGTTGACCGGCTGCCAGCCAGCAGGGGGCGGGCAGCGCTCCAAACCGAGGACATCTTGGCACAGGGGCGGGGGATGCGGGCACTTGCCAACGTTGGGGTTGTTGCCTGCAAAGTGACCGCGGATGCAGTCACATGTCCCACTCCCTTTCTTCCCACATGAGCCACAACGCCAGCCTGGATTCTTGGCTTCTGTGGGACACGGTTTAGTGTGCTTGCTGAGCTCTTTGGTGAGGAAATCACCACTGAGCGGTTTCTTCTTTGGTGGGTTCCACCTGGCCGCATCGAACTGGCTTGATGCTGCAGAGACATTGGCGGGGCTCCCTGCCTCAGAGCCCACGCTGGACGGCCTCAACAGTTGGCCGGCGATGGCTAACTGTTGAGGCCGACATCGAAGAGAGAGGAGGCGTGTGACTGCCTCCTCTCTGTTGCGCTCTCCATTCGAACCGAAAGTCGCCGCGACGGCGACAGAGGTCAGGTTGAATCGACAAGGGGGTCGGTTTGACATGACCCTTAGGTCTACGGTTTTGATTGAAAGGATCGAAACCGTCGATCCTGCAGTGCATCCCATGGCTACGATATCCTAGGAGGAGGACATTGACTTGTCACGAGGTAATGCATGTAGCCATGAAAGCAGAATATATGTTGACGTGTTGCCAGGTTGGAAAAATGCATGGCTGTGATTAGGACGTAGCATATCTCCTAGCCTCTGGACAACATGGATGTTGATGTGCTTTGCCATGTGGAGATGCCACATGGCATGCCCAGTAGGCTGGTTCAAGCCTACTATGCCACATGGCAAGTACACATGTAGAGAACCATTCAGTTGTATGAAGATATGGAAAAAAAAAATGTTTTTCCAAAAAAAATGGCCGAGAGTCGAACTCGTCGTCGTTGGGATTTTCCGGTTATTCAGGGGTCCAGTGGTGTTTGAGGGGCCGCTGGGTCTCTCGGTCAGCCTGGAGTGCACGCTGGGATCCCATCGGCATCGATGGGACATCGATGTGGATCGATGTCCCGATGTCGATGGAGGGGCCCTCCATCGAACACCGAGGACAACTATGGCGTCCATTGCACAAAACGACACATGGCAGCTGGTTGACAGGCTGAAAGATGCCGAGGTCACCGGCTCCAAGTGGGTCTTCAAGACCAAGTTCACAAAAGAAGGTGTGGTTGACAAGTACAAGGCGTGGCTCGTGGCGAAGGGGTACGCGCAGGTTAAGGGCGAGCACTACGATGAGACGTCCTCGTCGCCAAGTTCACAAGCATCCGGGCGATCCTTGCGGTGGCAGCCGCAAAGGACATGGAGCTCCACCAGATGGACGTAAAAACAACCCTCCTTGACCATCATCGACAAAGAAATCTACATGGAGGTGCCGGAGGGGTTGGAGGCACCGGAGGGCAAGGTGTGCAAGCTACGGAAGTCCTTGTACGGGCTAAAACAATCGCCCCGATGCTGGTACCAACAGATGGACAGCTTCATGGCACAACTCGGCTTCAAGCGCTATGAGGCAGATCACAGCGTGTACGTGCGGCGCAGCAAGGAGCTCCATCAGATTTTTGCACTCTATGTGGACGATCTGATCTTGTGCTCGTCAAACCTGCCGAGCCTACAACAGCTGAAAGAGCAGCTGAGCAGCAGGTTCCGGATGTCGGACATGGAGGAGTTGGAGTTCTACCTCGGAGTGAGCATTACGCGGAACCGGAGTGCGCACTTGAGTACGCTTGAGCTGGGGCAGGCCAAATACGTGGCCGAGGTGCTGAAGCGGTACAGCATGGAGGACTGCAAACCAGTGTGCAGTCCTGTCTCCACGACCTGTGAACTAAGTGCGGCAATGGCGCCACAAACAAAAGAAGAGCGGGAGGATATGGCAGGGGTGCCCTACCAATCGGCGGTGGGCAGCCTCATGTACGCCATGGTGGCGACTCGACCGGACCT